>JABUQX010064015.1:22500-27899 GCA_015478945.1 Trachelipus rathkii
TATATACTGTATAATTATTATTATAAATATAAGCCCTGTTATGTTTTAAGACCGTCAGTTTTGAATTTTGTTTTTTGTTTATTTTTAGCATAATTGCTAGTAATGATACTACAATGAATTTACAGTGGTGATGTGACATGTTTCAATAAGCTCGAAAGATATTTTAAATAATTATTTAAAAATCAGCATTTAATATCAATAATTTTAAAAAATGAAATTCTCGAAAAGCGACACTGCCGAAAAACAATTACATATTTGAATTCAGCGTATAAAGCTTATTAACAGAAATGTAAAAACAAAAAAAACAAAAACAATTTTTTTTTCATAATGAAATATCTTGAAAAGTACATCACTTACAGAAAAACACAGACACACACACAACTAAAGTTTTAAAAATATAATAATAATAATAATAAAATAATAATAATAAAAAAATAAAAAATTAGGGGGCTCGAGCCGGCAGGGGGAACAGAGGGGGGGACGTTTTCCATACCCCGTAGGGGAGGGGCCGGAGGAACCCGCGACACCCAAATACCAAAGGCGGGGGTTCCGGAGACTCCCGGGGGGGGAAATAGTCTCCTGTTCGTCTCCGGAAGCCGGAGCCTCGACTTCTGCATCTTTTTGCGGTTTACCTTGGTATTCTTTAGTTAAAAAAAAAAAAAAAAATTAAACTGACGGAGTCGTAAAAGTACCTGGTCCATATATTTTTGAATCATGTCCGTCACCCCTTAAATTGACTGTTAGGATCATATACTAGAAATATATAAAAAAAAAACAAAAAAAATCAAAAACTGACGGAGTCTTAAACATAACAGGGATATATATAGATATATAGTATATATATATTATTATATTATATATATATATATAATATAATATAATAATATATATTAATAGTATATATATTATATATATATATATATATATATATATATATTAAATATAGATATATGTAAATATATATATAAATAATATAATATATATATATATTAGGAATAGGAATTATGTGAAGTTCAAAAAGCTAAAAGAAGCTTCTTTTCCAATTATGTTTTAACTTAATATTTTATTGCCAATTATTTTTGTCATTTATTAAAATAATGATAATTTTCCAATATTATTTTCCAGAAATATTATCTTCTATTTATTTTATATTATTGATTATATATTCTAGTTATTTATTGTTCTGAGTTCATTAAAAAATAAATAATTGAATATATTTTAATGAATTATTAAGATAATATAATATATTAATGAGCAATGTAAATACCAAATGTTTTACTGGCAAGTGTTTAGTAAAATGATAATTAATATTAGTGAAATGAAAATGCAAAACGAAATAATATTTAGCATGCATTAGGCTATCCTGATATAAATAGACTAATTCCTTTATCAATGTTTTTATGTTTCTGTAAAAATCAAAATTTCAAAAGATCATAAAATTAATCTCTCTCTCTCTCTCTCTCTCTCTCTCTCTCCTCTCTCTCTCCTCTCTCTCTCTCCTCTCTCTCTCTCTCTCTCTCTCTCTCTCTCTCTCTCTCTCTCTCTCTCTCTCTCTCTCTCTCTAATTATTATTTGTTGATTTGGGAGTGTCAAGCTATTATTATTTTTACGAAATTACGTAAAAAATGATTAAGTAATATTAAAAATCATTGTTACCAGGAAATAATAGTAACCATTTTTATTATATAGTTATCAATTAATGATGTTTAAAATATTAATATAATAATAATAATTATAATAATAATAATAATAATAATAATAATAATAATAATAATAATAATAATAATAATAATAATAATAATAATAATAATAATAATAATAATAATAATAATTTCAGTTCAGATTAGTTCTTTCGTCCCATTGTATATAAATTAGAATTTATAGAAAATGGTCTTCGGATATTTTAACTCTCTCTCTCTCCTCTCTCTCCTCCTCTTTCTCTCTCTCTCTCTTCTCTCTCTCTTCTCTCTCTTCTCTCTCTCTCTCTCTCTCTCTCTCTCTCTCTCTCTCTCTCTCACATTATTTATCTATCTATCTATCTATCTCTAATTTTTATAAAAATTATTTTTTATCCTCTATTTTTTTTACTTTTTATCTTCTTTTTTTTTTCTTTTTTTTTGCTTAAAGAAAAAAATTTTCTTTTTTTAAAAAAAAAAAAAAAAAAAAAATATTATTTCTGTCCTTGTTTTCGTTATTCTTTTGTAAAATTTCAATTTGCTTCTATATTAGTTCATTTTTATTATTATTATAATTATTATATTATTATTTTATTATTATTTACTGATTTTATTCTTAATTATTAATATTTTATTATTCTTATTATATATTATTATTATTATTGTATTTTATTATTATTATTATTATTATTATTATTATTATTATTATTATTATTATTATTATTATTATTATTATTATTATTATTATTATTATTATTATTATTTTTATTATTATTATTATTTTTATTATTAATATTTATATAATATATATATATATTATATATATAAATATATATATATATACTATTATATTAATATATATATTTATATATATATATTATATATATATATATATATATATAATATATATATATATATATATATATATATATAATTTGTTATATTATATATTTATATATATATATATATATATATATAATATATATATATATATATATATATATATATATATATAAATATATATATATATATATATATTATATATAATACTAAATATATATATATATATATAGCTATATTATATTATAATATATATATATATATAATTATATATATACTATATTATATAATTATATATATATAGTATAACTATATATATATTATATTAGTATAGTATATAAATATATATATTTATATATATATATATATATTTATGACTATATATCATATATATATACTATTTTAATATATATATAATTATTTTATATATATATATATATAGTATCTATATATATATATATATATATTATATTATATTTATATATATATATATTATATATATATATCAATATATATATATATATATATATATAATATATTTATATATATATATTTAATATATTATATTATATTATATATATAAGTAGTATATATAGTATACGCGAATAGTATATATAATTATATTATATATTTTATATATATATATATATATATATATATATTATATATATAATATATATATATATAGATATTATATATATTATTATTTATATATATATATTATATATATATATTTATAGTTATATATAATTATATTAATAATATATATATAATATATAGTATTATATATATTATATATATTTAAATATATATGTATATAGTATATAGTATAGTATATATACTATATGTATATATATATACGTATTATATATTAATATATATATATATATTAATATATATAGTATTAATATATAATATATAATATATATATATAATATTTAAATATTATATATATTATAGTATATATATATCATATATATATATATATTTATATATATTATATTATACAGTTTCTTTCTGTTAACCTTTTATACTTTTATATATCTCACTCCCCAAATTTCTGTTTCTTCTCCATCAACCGTAAACTTTTACGTTCATCTATCAATCCTCTCCTATTTATCAATCTATCAATCAATCTATCTATCTATCTATCTATCTATCTATTTATACTATCCCATCAATCTATCTATCTATCTATTCATTCAGCTATCTATCTATTACTATCTATCTATCTATTTCTATCTATCTATCTATCTAAGACAGTTCTATCTATCTATCTATCTATCAATCCTATCTATCTGTTTTTCTTTTCTTCCATTTCAAAAACAACATCTTTTTTTATTTTATTAACATCTTCAATTCTTTCTTTCCAACATCAATCCCGTCATCAGTTCCTCATCTGTCAACTCGCCATCAAATCCGTCGTTTTTTTACCATTATCATTCAAATTCAATTCAACTGTTACTGTCGCATCGCTGAAAGATTCCGTTTCTTTTTGTACTTTATATATTTCTGCACAACTCTCTCTCTCTCCTCTCTCTCTCTCTCTCTCTCTCATCTCTTCCTGCTCTCACTCATCTCACTCTCTCATCTTCTCTTCTCTCTCTCTCTCTCTCTTCTTCCCCTCCTCTCTCTCATCTCTCTCTCTCTCTCTCTCTCTCTCTCTCTCTCTCTCTCTCTCTCTCTCTTAAGAACACAATAAAGACATTATGAAATACTGGCAATAACTGTATTTGTTAAATACAAAACAGAACAATAATTAAACGCTCGAAATTATTCATGCATTAGAAGTTGTTCCAAAGTTCCAGAAATACTATATATATATATTATTATATATATATATATTATATACTTATATATATTATAATCATATATTATATATAATATTATATATATATATAGGAGTACGGTATATATATATGTATATAATATTATATATATATATTAGTATTATTATATATATATATATATATATTATATTATTTAGTATAATATATATATATTATTTATGTATATATAATAATATATCTATATATTATATTATATAATAATATATATATATATATATATTATATAATTATATATATATTAATATATATATATATATATATATATATAGTTAAATTATATATATATATATATAATATTATATTTATAATATATATATATATATAATATAGTATATATATATATATATATAATATATATTAGATATATTATATATATATTATGTTTTATAATTTATATTTATATTAGTATATATTATATATAATATATATATATAATAATATATGTATATATATATATATATATATATATTATATATATATATATAATATATAGTATTATATATACTTTATATATATATATAATATATATTAATATATATATATAATATATATATATATATTTTATATATATAGTATTATTATGTATATATATATAATCTATATTATTATTATATATATATATATAGTATATATATATATTAGCTTAAAGGTCAACATCCCGGAGAGGCCAGGCATGTAACTAAAAACTATAACAGCTACACGAAAATAAATTTCATTTTATTAATCAGGAGACTTTTTACCCTCCCGTTAAAAAAACAATAAAAAATAAACGTCTTTTTTAAAAACTTTAAAATGGGTTAAAATGTTGGAAATTACAGTTTTTTGAGATACAAGAAGCCTGGGAGTAGTCGGGGGAGCCGCAAAGTTTGCCAATGTTGAAACTTTTTTTTGTATAGCTAAGATACCCAAGGGGTAAAATTAAAGGATGGACAGAGTCGGGGGTTTTCTCGGCTACGGGGACGACGGAGGAGCTGTCGGTATCCCCTCTGGTTCCGTCGTCGAGCGCCCCTCAGAACGCTTAAGTGACGATGTG
>JABUQX010064016.1:7500-30000 GCA_015478945.1 Trachelipus rathkii
AAAAATGAAGTCATTTCTGTGTTCAGGCTCTAAAATAAATTAAGAATTCAATAAAAAAAATAAAAACAAACATTTTTTTTGTGTTACATAGTGTATGAAAGATAGGTAGAGAGGCGTTATAATTAATAAGCCATTTCGCCTAAGATTCACACACACACACACACACCACATATATATTATTATATATTATATTATATATTATTGATTATATTATTATTAATTATATAATTATTAATTTAGTTTGTTGAATTCTAGAGTGTAGACACATTCTAAGTATAATATTATGGTTCTTTAAAATAGCTAAGTTATTATTAATTATTATTATAATTATTATTGATTATATTTATTATTATTATTATTATATATATTATTATTAATATATTAATTATTTAAATAATGTTTAATTATTATATTATTATTTAATTAATTATATTTATAAATTATTATTAATTATTGATTATTGTTATTATTAATATTAAATTATATATTATTTTTATTATATGGTAATATATAGCATATGTAAAAGGCTCTTTCTATATCTTTCTATATCTATTTCCTTAAGTCGTGTATCTTGCGTTATCTTAGCGCTCAGTCCATTTACATATTACTTTTACTGTCCTGTCTATATATCTTCTTCTTACTTTCTTAATCTGGTGCGTATGGCAGTTTAAACTTATATACTTTAGAACTCCATTATTGACGTTGCTTTGTGATTCTGTTTATCCACTTGGTGAAAGCTAGTCACTCTCTAATCTGTTCTTTCGTTGCTTTCTATCTTCGTATGTGCTCATACATTCTTTTTCTTGCAATGTGGTTCAGTCGATTAGTGATGTACACTGGTAGGTTTATTTTATTATTTCCTGCAATTTCCTGAACAAAGCCAATTTTCAAACTCTTCTTATTCTCTAAATTAAGTTTTCATTACTCATATTTTTTATTGAACCCTGTCGGATGTATGCTTTCTAAAATGTGCTACGAAAATGTATTTTTTTCACATTTAAGTATTTAATAATTTGATTAAATTATTTCATTAGTTGATATTTGCATTCTATAAATATTTATATCTCCATACTATATTATAACTTTAATTATATTTATTTAATTTATTTTTATTATTTATATTATTAGATTATTATTTTAATATTAATTATATTATTAAATTATTAATTATTATTATTATATTTATATATATAATATTATTATTATTATTATTATTTATTTAATTAATTATTTATTTATTTTATTATTATTCATTATTTAATCATTATTAATTATATTATTAATAATTATATTATTATATATATTATTTATATTTATTATTATTATTATTTAAAAATATTTATTATTATTATATTATGTATTATATTATTTAGTATTATTATTATTATTTAATTATTATATTATTATATTAATATATTATATATTATATATTATTAGATATATCTTCTTCTTCTGGTTTCTTCTTCTGCTTCTAGTAATTCTTGTTCTTCTTCTATCTTGTTCTTCTTCTTCTTCTTTGAGTTCTTCCTGATCTTTCTTATCTTTGTATCTTCTATCTTCTTCTCTTCTTCATTCTTCTTCTTATCTTACATTCTTCTGTACTTCTTCTCATCTTATAATTTCTCATTACTATCGTTTTTCTTTTTTCATTATTATTATTATTATTTAATTATTATTAAATTTAATTATTGTTGTATAGATTATTTATTATTATTATTAATTATTTATTATTATTATATTATCTGTAATTTAATTATTTATTATATTGTATTCGATTAATTTATTAAATTATCATTAGTATAAATAATTATTATATAGTATAGTGAGGTTTGAGATTATATTAATATTTATTATGGATGTGAGACTATATAGATTATTAATTAACGATCTATTATATCGTTTATTTGCGATAATTTAATTATATGGAATGAATATTATTGTAGAGTGATTGACATTTCAGACCTATTATAGATATTATGTATTATGTATTTAATTTATTAATATATTGAGTGTGAGATGTGTGTGAGTTGAGAGGCCGTATTACGTATATATATATATGTCACGCTGATGTAGATATTTGAGAAACTCTTTAATGTGTTTTGTGTATTATATTAAATTTATATTTATGATTTATGAATAGGTATTATAAAGCATATGAACACTCACTCACTCATTTATTATTAATTTACTTATTATTATATTACCTCACTGGGTTAATTTTATAATATATTAAGTTTAGTGAGAGTGTACTCCGGTTAGATTACTGAGTATGTTGAGTGCCGTTTGATGGTACTCACTCTCGAGTGGTATCGGTCAATCCTCACCTTACTCCAAAATAACAGTATATAAATGAGATATAATTCATTAGGGTCTTGAAACTTTTGGTAATATATTATCTATAGTTTATTTGGGATATTATGTATGATTCTTGAGTAAATTCGAGTTAATTATTAATGTCTGTAGGATGTATTATATGAATTGGGAGTTGTGTTATCTACCATCTCGAAGTGTTGGCTACGATTTATTATTGAGCGATTCTTAGTGAGATGCTTTAATCAGTACTGAGCTATGTCCTGATGCATATGATGTGCGTTGTATCGCGAGTCGAGTTTGGTTTGATTAATTATGGCTCTAAGGAGTCAGTTTGAGGCTATATCTGACCATTTGAGGGTCATATAACTGACTGAAAAGTCTGTCTTTGACCGTCTCCAGACAACAGTACGTATTGACTTCCTTGCGGTTTCGCTGCATCTTGTACTCTACTATAACACATTTATCTTATTTATTATTTGTTCATTTTATTTATTCACGTTTCGAATGCAAGTGTTTCCGAGGAAACACTTCTGAGTTGGTGTTTTCTTATATCCTCTTCTGCTGTGTCTTTTAATCTCGGTTTCAGTCTCTCCTGCACTGCCTCTTGCACCTCGTCACCGCCCGCTGTCAACTGCTATCTCTGTGCATCGTGACGTATCGTCTTTCTTCTAGCTCCGCTCTGATACATATGTCTTGAGATGTGAGCCCTCTGCCCTTCCACTCTCATCGAGATAGCAATATACATAGCTGCTCTGCGTGTGAGTGAGCGTAGCATGCGCACTGACACACTGTATTTTACATCTCACTCTTAGCACTCTCTACTCCTCTCACGGACCATCTATTTATATCTTTATCTAAAGGTATAATAGATATATATAAAGTAGTGTGGCTAGGTAATGGCAGATATATATATATATATATATAGTATAATAGTGTGTCGTAGATGAGTCGAGTGAGTATATATCTTAGGATTTGAGCACTATGACTCCCTTTCCATAGTAAACTCTCAGATCACACTGCATGAACGTATTCCTTATTACTTTGCCTCAAGAGAGGAGTGTATGTGCGTAGGTGTCTGATTATTTAATTATCATTACTAAAAAATTTTATAATATAATGATCAGTGTTAAGATAGAATGAAATTTTGGGAGACAGGATAGAGGAGAGGAGTTCGATCTGTGACCGGAGATGGAAGTATTGGATATCAGCTTCTGAGTCTCTCCCAGTTGAACCCTTCCATCCGGTAGATGGGGGTGGTCCAACATTTGAAAAAAAGAAGAAGATGTCTCAGTGTGAGAGTACCACTCAAGATACCAGAGGTAAGAATCATGACACGATGAGAAGAGTGAGAGTGAAGTAAGACAACGGAGGAAGGATTGAGATTGAGAGTTATGTATTGAAAGGAGGAAGGAGGAAGGATAGGTGAAAAGCATGATATGAGGAATGATTGAATATTTTCAGTAATTTTAACAACACAATTATTAAGTTATTATTAATTTATTGACATCATGTGGTTGCTGGTATACGTGTTGCGGTGCACACTATAATTTTAATGTTAAAAAGTCATTCAATATTTAACAACAATTTTGGTACGTCCTCTAGTAGTTGAATGCTGGTTTATACTCGTATGGTCAATGTAGTAGTTCGGAGTATGTTCGTGATGTTAATTATAAGTTCCCGTGTAATGGTGTGTCCTAGGAACCCACCCTATATTAAATAGGGGGGTCGCCGATCTTGAAAAAAAGAGCAGCAGATGTGATTCAAAACAGGATGACACATTGAAAGAGAGGATATTGAGAAGGATGAAGGAAGAATAAAGAGGGAAAGAATGTAAGAAGTGGAGTCTGACTTAGAATGAGATGTTAGGAGTTGACAGAACACCTGGAGAGTGCTGGCTTCCTGGTCGGTGCTTGAATATTTAAAATTTTGGTTGTAATAAATTGCAAATTATTTTGATTGTTCCTTATATTAATGTTATTTCTAGGTCTGTAAGATTGTCCGAAAATATATATGTGTTTCAAGACCTCCAATGAAATTAAAAAAATATTATAAATAAAAATTGTATAATATAAATATATAAATCAAATATTTCTTACTACTTTGTTATGTTCTTTTGTGTTTTAGTAAAAAAAAGTCACGATTTGACATAGCTAAAAGCTAAAGCCCATTCCACATAACAAACACCATTGTGCCAACACCAGTCATTCTCTAACGTCTCCTTCTGGCCATATTATCTGTGATCTATTGATTGCTATTTGATTAGAGGAGTACACATTTATATATACATTAATACATTAATGAAAACATTAACTTATTAGAAATTCTAATCGTCTTCTTTATATATAGCATCACCGAATATAATGCTGCGACTGTACCACACACACACACAGCTTATTACATGTCATCATCTGAACTATGAATCTATACTTTACCCACAACGAAAAACTAAGCCCTCTTAACTAATAATAAATGCGTTAACACTTAACACAGTGATCCACACATTCTTCTTAACACCAGTAACTAACTATACACATACATCCTCAAATACGTTCATACTTATTCCACGTTTATCATATAACCATTGGTCTAACATATACATGTTATTCACTATTAACTCACGTTAATGTCTTTGGTAAAAACAAAAATTTTATCGTATACCTGTGTCTGGTAATAATCATGATCAGCACATTTGAGTAATACTCCTATACCGTACTATAAAGTTTTCTCATATTAATACTTCTTTCTTAAGGTCACACCCCTATTACATGCACATCTCATTAACAATAGAGTTTTATATTAACACTATATCATGCTATATGATTTAATGTCAATCTCTGTAGAGAAAAACTTAAAACTGGAGATATGGAGAGTTTCCATAATCCGGAAATCTCTTGCTTGCTTTCTCTGTGCGAGAATTGAATGAAAACTTTTTCCATGAACCAAGGATCGATCTTTGAACATCACACTCGAAATGGCTAAGCTAATTCTGATATGTCGTTGTGAATATATCTCTTCTCATATCCTCTTCTCATGAGAATCCTAACTTTATGGTTAAGAGATGCACCAATACTAAAACCAGAAGTAAATATCGTATGTTGACTTTAAGAATCAATTTTCACTTTATCGATCTGAATGATTCAGATTCACGCTGAGTGGAAATATCTATGTAAAGGGTCCTCGTAAAGAGGACATTCGTAGTAGCAGAATGAGAGGTCATCATACCAACAAAACGAAAAATGTCTTACTGACGAAATTTTGGATTGTATCAAAACAGCTCTTATAAAGGTACGAGATTCCTTCTTTCAAACCAATCAGACAGAAAAGTAAACAAGAAACAATTGCACTGAACGAACCTATATCAGTTTACAATAAGGGTATATTAATAATTTTTCTCGTTAGACACAACAACATCTCAATGACTAAAACGGCAGGATGCTTCTAGGTTCAAATAAAATTAAGTTCTTTATAAATAAAAGTGTCAACTCATCAAATTATATTGCTAGTACGAAACAATTTGTTTCTCAATCATTAAATTAAAAGCTAACATAGCATCTGGGACTAAGAAAATAAATGTATCTAAGCGACGAATCTATCGACGAATAAACAACTAACATGGACAAAAGTTCCATACTTACAGCAGTAAAGTAACCCTAACACAGCGTACAAATCGTACACTCTATTCACATTTTTCAGCATTATTCAACTGAGACTGAAGGATAATTAATTGACAGATAGTAATATTTAACAATGGATTTATCATATATCTTGTCCAATCTTATCAATAGCCAGACCCAAACGAATAATTGTAAAGCATAACAAGTTTTATCCCAAACATTAGACCATAAAAGTAGTTCTTTATTACTAACCATTGAATTAAATGCATAACCAACAAAAGCTTTACGTCAATAACAGCTACACCATATCTTAACAGCAACTAAGAATATATAATGTACAAAGGCCAAACCATGCCCATCCGCGTATGAATAAGCAGCTAACATCCTGAAAATTCCTACTTAGATCTAAAGGTAAAGCTATGCTAATAGGTTTTACCAATACTCGATATGACCGCATCTTTTTCTCGCATATTCAATCAAACAGGATAAATACCAGCTATCATCTAACAAAAAGTTCCCTCAAACAAAGTGACGCAAGTTCTATCAAAGATACCTAACATCGTGGAAACTACGAAATTAACACTCAAGTCTTCATCAAAGTAGTCTCACTCGTTTTGAGTATACATCAATTTGAACTTGAAATTTCAAACATAGACATTAGAATGCAAAATTCTAGGGCAGATACCTAACATTACCGGAAAGCAATAAACTATAATCTAGGCTTCACGTTTCGTAACACACGTCATCGGCAGTTACACAGGTAATTATCTTACAAAAACTTCATCACTTTCTCTTAACAAATCAGTATGTTATTTTTCACAGTTGTATAGTATCATAGATTAAACATAAGCGTGATCCCAACGTGCTCAATCCCCACTTTACTACATTATCTAATTAGGAGAGCTCTATTCGAGAGAGTGCCAACACCGCAGAGAGAGCTGTCTCCATGAGAACACTAAGATTATTACTAGTGCTCGCATATCTCTCCAAGCTGGAATCGGAGTCGCATAGAGAGATCTGATGTGAGAGAGAGAGGGATCTCTATAGACCAGATGTATGCCGATCGGTAGGCTGTAGGCACGCGTCACCCTCACTGTAAGCATGTATACGACTACCTTGGAGATCACCCCAGAGAAATTGCACGAAACCCAGCTCAGGGTGTACCTCTGAAAGAGGGTGTACAGCGCGTAAGGCAACAGCCCTTTGGGCTGAGCCCTTATGTAACAGGTAAAGCCGTATTACTAACAAAATCCCTTAACAAAGTGATCAAGTCTATCAAAGATAGCCAGCATCTCGACCTATGGAAATTAACACCATCTTCACTCAAGTGTCACTTCGTTTTGAGTATAATCAATCATTTGAACTATAAATAAACATAGACTGTAGCAAAATTCTAGGGCAACCTAACATTACCGGGAACAAAAAAATTAATCTATGGATTGAACAAAAACTTAACACATCATCGTCAATTAACACAGCAATAATATCTTACAAAAAACTCATCATTTCTCTAACACATCAGTGTTATTTTCACATAAAAATAAGTAATATTTAACATAACACCTAACTTACGAAATAAACAGTTTTTCATTAATCAAGAGTATAATCAAGCAACACATAGCCTTCCGAGAGAAAACCATGGGGGGGATGTGCTCCTTGTAACACCTAACGCTTTCATGAGGTAACATGAAATATTTTTTATCCTTTCCCTATTTTAGACTCCGCCCCCTTTCAAAAATATCATTTCAAAACTGTTAAAAAGTTTGGCAACAGCGCATAATACAGAGGCGATTTGAATAGCGACTGTAAGCCACTGTAAGACTGCACTACTTGAGATCCCCCCGAGAGATGACCGAAACCCATCTCGGGTACCGCTGAAGAGGGTGTAAGCGGTAGGGGCACAGCCTTTGCTGAGCGGCTTATGTAACGGCGCGTAAAGACGTTTATCTAACAAAATCCCTTAACAAAGTGATCAATCTTATCAAAGATACCAGCATCTCCAACTCTATGAATTGACACTACTTTCATCAAAGTTGTCAGCACGTCTCTAGTTAACATCTTTTGGACTATATGAATATAACAGACATTAGCAAAATTCTCGGCAAACCTGACATTATTGCAAGCAAAACTTAACCTATTTCAACTTTTCCTGCATTTCTCTAACTAACACAGGTAAAAATCTTACAAAACCATCATTTCTCTACCAAATCAGTGTTAATTTCACCCTGCCATAGTAAGTAATATCTAACATAACGTACCTAACTTAACGAATAAACAGGTTCAATTAACCAATGAGTATCTAAGCAACACATCACCTCCCGGGAGAAAACCCAGGAGGGATGCGCCCCTCCTGAAAGGTGTGCAATCTTTTTTCGGGGCGATCACCCCGAAGGGGTGTAAGCGGGATCTTAGGCCTCAGCCCGAAGGGCTGAGGCCTACCCCTCCCTTCGGAGGGGTAATGCCCCCTTAATGGGTGGGTCCTAGACACCCTATCAAGACTTATCTCAACCATTCATATTCGAACTCTATGACTCTCGATAACCCTTATAAGGACATCAACATTGTGTTATAAGAACATGTTTACTAACTTGACACCGCACCGGTTCCAGCACCAGTTGGTCTGTGCCTATCCTCAGGACCACTCAATCATTCCTGCATTTCTTCGGCTTTTCCTCCTTCCTTCCTCCCTTCCTCCTTCTTCAATACTCTCTGCTCTTATTCCTTTTTTCTTCTTCTTCTTCCTCTGTTTTGGATTCCATGCATTTCTTCTTCGTTTTTCAAATGTGGACCCCCCTCCGGTGGGGTCCCGGACTCAGAAGCTGAAATACCATACTCAAATCCGTCACAGACCCGAAACTCCTGCTCCTTCTATCCTGTCTCTCAAATTCATGCTTCTAACGATCTTTTTGAATTTTTTTGTGGGGCAGCGTCCCCCCCCTTAGGGGGGCGCAGAGGAACGTAATCTCGTCTAACGAGAGATTACGTCATCATATAGATCACATCCAAATTTAAGCCCGATACGTTAAGCCTAACTGGGTTTTCAAGGACGAATTTGACTTTGAAGCTTAAGGGGCCACACCCCTTAGGTGGTGACCTATCGGCACCAATAAACTCGCAGGGATCATTTATCGACTCACAATAATCATATACCAGTTGTGAAGGCGATAGCTCTAATTCCATTTAAAAATCATATTCCAGTATTCCCGATGCGATGCGGTGCGGGCGTGCGGCAGGCGGTGCGGTGCGAGACAGTGCAGAGGCTGAACCGACGCTGAAGGACTACGCAGAAGGGCTTAAAAACTACAACTCGAGAAGTGTTTTCCTTCGGAAACTATCTTCTTCGACGGTAATAATATATAAGTAATAATGTGTTTGTGTATGCGCAATGCGCGCTCTGTCTGTGTCTGTCGGTCAAGCAGACCGAAGGTCTGTTTGACCTCCAAATGGTCGGTTGCCCAATATCGCTTCGTTAGGCCTAAAATCAACCCACGCTCGCATGCCAATGCGCGCGTAAGGCTACCAGATCGGCCGTAGCCACCGCTTGCGTGGGTGCACGGTTGACTTCCTTCTATATACATGCCTACTACTTGAACATTTTAACAGCGATTCGAGCTTTTTATCCCAATACAAGTTAGTGCTTGTATATATTTGTGTCCAAGTTTTTTGCAGAACCTTATATGATAAGTTGGGGCTTTATTTAGTATTTTAGATAAAGAGATTGTTACCAAATACTGAAAAGAGAAATTTGAAAGTTTAATAATATACATATTATATTATATATATATAGTTATAGTATATATATTATATTATTATATATAGATAGTATATATATATTATTAGTATTATATATAGTCGATAGCATATATTATTAGATAATATATATATATAATATAATATTATTAATATATAATATATATAAATATTATATATATTATATATATATAATATATTATATATATTATAATATATATATAATTATATATATAATATATATATATATATATAAGCTTTATATATATATATTTATAGTATATATACTATATATAGTATATAGTATATACTAAGTATATATATAGTATATATATGAGTTATATATATATATTATATATTTATATATATATATGATACTATATAGTATCTATATGTATATATATATATTATATATATTGTGGCGTCTGATTTTCAGGATATTTATATAGGAGTATATTATTTCTATGTATATATATCTATATAATATAATAATAATACTATTTAGTATATATATTAAGTATATTATATATATATATATATATATAGTATAATAGTATTATATATATATATAACTGTTATAATATATATATTTAATATAAACTATTTAACATATAGATAGTTTACTATACTGAGAGATAGATAAAAATAGATTTATATGATATAAATCTATATATAAATAGCATTAAAATAATATTGGTATAAATATTAACTATATATATAATAATAGTGATATATTATCTATTTGTTCGTAGTTTAATATATTATTAGTATATATTATATATATATATTATATATATTATACCTATATACTATATATATATAATATATATAGTTGAGTGGTTCTGAGATTTTAGGTCAACAAACACATGCAATCTGACTTTGCAGAATGATTAGAAAAAAGTAATGAATATGTACTGAAAATTATTACCTTAATAAATAATATTATTTATTTTTTCACATAACTTCATATTTTTATATATATAACTATATATATCTATAAATTATTATATATATATTAATATATATAATATAATATATATATAATATAATATATTTATATAGATATTATATTACCATATATATTATATTATATATTGATTTATATATAGGCAATTTATTTATTCTTGTTTAATATTATATATTATATATATATAGGTATTTGGTATTGTTGTGTGTGTGTGGTTATATTTATTATGATAATATATATATTTTATATATATATATATAATATAATAAAATGTATATTATATTATATAATATTATATAAGGTATATATATATATATATATATATATATATAGTTATATTATATATACATATATATATATATACTATATATATAGTATATAATATAATATAATATTATATATTAATATATATATACTATATATATATTATATATATAATATATATAATATTTATTATATATAGTATTAAAATTTATAATTTAACCATATATATAAATATATATATATATTTATATATAATATACTATATATATATAATATATATTATATTACATCTAATATATCAACATAATTATGTAATATATTATAATTGCTGAAAATAAACTGAAACTCATCGTTGTGAATAGCAGGAAGGTGGCTGATGCAATCATAATTAAATCGTTGTGAATGTAAAGGGACTAATTCTTGAGTGCGCTATGAGGTCCTACATGACGGTATGTGTGTTTAGCTGTGGTTATTGTATAGTAGTGGACTATGGTCTGGAATTAAGAAGTATAAGATCTAAAGTTCAATTGTGTCAGATGGCAACTTAAGGGCATGCAGTGTGAGAAGAATTGTAATGAGGAATGAACTTATTAGATGGGTTGTGTGGTGGTGAAGAAAGGGGTAATGAGAGAATAATGAAAGTATGTTGAGTGGTTTGGTCATGTGGAATAGGATGGATAATACTGCGGTTGTAAGCGGATGTATAGTTGGCGAGTGTGTGGAAAACCGACCGGCGCTGGGAGACCGAGAGAAAGTGGATTGAGTCGGTGACTCATTCATGTCTGAAGGAGAGAAATGTGAGTTATGAGGCAGATGAGAATGAAAGGTGCGATAAATTAGGAGAAATGGCAGGGGTATTTTTATAATGGGGGTCATGGTTGTGGCCGTCACTCTGGCCAAGGGATGAACCCTTACATTTGACGATTTACGCCATAAGTGAGGGTCCGTCGCGTCTCCATTGAATGCTCTAGGTGAATTTTTCTGTCTGTGACAGTCCTCACTATATGTACATGAGGGGGCGGTAAGGCTGGGGCTTTCCTTTCGACTTTTGGTCATCATTCTTCTACTGATCTTCGTTTTTTCCGATGCATGAGCAAGCACCTTACCGCCAGTCCTTGGGTGCATCAAGTAGGAAGATAAAAGAAAGAAGAAAGATATATAATGATTATAATATATATATAGTATATATATATTAGTAGAATTATATATACTATATATTAATATATAATCTAATATATTATATATTATATATAATTATGTACATACATAATTATTAACATAGTGCTATATATTATATATATATATATAATGATGACGACAAGGAAAATATATATGGGAACTGTCCCAAATCGTCGACACAAAAAGTTGTCGACATAATATATCGTCCTGACCAAATTGATAAAAAAATACAGGCCTTATTTTTTGTCCTTGTTTTAACTTATTATTATTATTATTATTATTATTATTATTATTATTATTATTATTATTATTATTATTTTATTTTATTATTATTATTACTTATTATTATTATTATTATTATTATTATTATTATTATTATTATTATTATTATTATTACCCAGATTGGGGGTGAAGTGTGTATCATACACCGATGCAAAAAAGTAGTAGACGAACATGACCCATAAGCGATTACTCGTCTCAGTCATAAAAATCCAACTTAGAATTTCAAGAGACTGCGAGGGACCCTCACTGCTGGCATCTCGTAATGTAGGGTCATGCCCCTGGGCAAGGGCCCAACAAGCATGACCCCTTCACGAAACACCGCCATTCACTCCTATTATGCACCTTTCTTCTCTCCTGTGCCAAGCTCCCATTGCTCTCTTTCGGGCATTCCTTTACTACTCAATCTACTTTTTCTTCGGTCTCCTAGCCGGTCAATTCCCAAGCACACTCACCACAATACTATCCACTTAACCAACCCGACTATTAATCATGCTCACCTTATCACATGACTCACACCATGCAATGTAACTGTCCGTCGTTCTCGTTGGAGTTCTCTACCTCTATTTGAAGCCTTTCTTCACACCACACTACTAACTTATGCGTTCATTTCTTATTTTATAAATTCATTTCACACCCAACACGCTCCTAAGATTAATCATCTGAAAATATTGTATCTTAGCTGTATACTTCTATTCATACATAGTTCTTCATCAATACTAATACGATTTAACACAGGTTATCACATACCCTCTTATGCAAAAACCCTGGCGCACTCAAGACTTAGTCCCTTTACAATCCATTACATCCACTAAAGATTTAGTTGCATTAAACACCTTCCTACCCATCACAACTTTCCTACTATACTGCATCATCTGTTCCCTATTCATTTAACAAATATCCAAATATTTAACTAAGACACTTCGTTCTCGCGTGCTCACCATCTAACAGTAACTTCAACATCGAGGACGTCCTCACTCACAACCATACCCCTTACTCTTATTTTGTTTGCTTTCAAAACCCTCCTTTTACTCACCCTGCCAAAATTCTCAACCAATCTTCTCAAACTCTCCTCAGATCCACCAGACAAAAACAGAATCATCGCGCATATAAAGATAGGGCATCTCACTCTCTCATTCTTCAACATTCCTAACACCATCTCATGCCACCCCCACCTCTAGTTCTTTCATAATCCCATCCATATATAAATTGCATAACCAAGGAGACATAACAATCTCTGCGCTCACCTACTGTGTTGGTTGTGGTTATTGGTTTGGGTGGTGTTTGGTTAGTGTTTAGCGTGTGTCGCTGATTCAATATGGAAGCCCCAATCACTTTTCGACACCTTTTCATTCTTACACACGCTTCGCTATCGTTATGCATACTTTTAATTCCATTCAGAAGCTTACCTACCAACAACACCCATATATCACTAACACCTGCATACCCAGATATTTTTTTTTTATGTTTTTTTTACTTTCCCTATTAGCCTTTGCAAAGTGCCATAAAACTAAAACAATTTATCTTTAGAATTCTTTTTCATTTTCTCCATCATTTGTTAATATATAAATATTTTAACCACACATCTTCTACCACTTTTAAATGCACCTTGTTCTTCACCAATCAGTCCCTCTGTCATGACGTACTCTTTCGACCAAAACACTAACATACATCTTCCCTAAAATACTTAATAAACTAATTCTCCTATAATTCCTATAGTTCTCCCTACCCCCCCTTACCTAAATATAGGGGCACTATTACTGAACTCCACCAATCCGTCGGAACTATACCCTCCATAAGCGCTTTGCTACACAATTTCCAAATCTATTCACTCGCCATCTCGCCACTGTTCCTGATAATTTCACCAGTAATTCCGTGTATGCCTACAGATCTACCATTCTTCAACTTTCTCACTCTACCCCAATACCTCCCTACTAACTACTTTCATCCCCAAAATACCTATCCTTCTTGTACCCATCAACCACACACATTCACTATCACATTTTCATTACTGCCAGTGTTATTCTGATTTTCGAAGTGTTCCCTCCACACTCTCTTCACATTCATTTTATCAGTTAAAGAAGCACCATCCCTATTCATTATTCTAAGCAGATTCCTCTAATTCTCATTCCTAACCCTTCACGCTTCCTTCCAGAAGAGCCTCCTATTTCCTATGTAAGTTCCCGTTCATCCTTCTTCCAAACTGTTCTTTCACCTCATTTTTCATCCTACGTTTGCATCTTTTAAAAGTCTTCTGTTTTTCTCCTTTATGATATTCCAAAACACCATTCTTTTGAGGCGTCATGCATTGGCTTTTTTCGTTCGAAACATCATCTTTTTTTATTTTAACCGCTTGTATCACCTCTTCATTTCACCAGTCACTGTTAACATTCTTGATTCCTACTTTAGCACTGCCACATAGTTCTCTTGCACTACTGACAAACGCTTTCATTTGCTTCCAGATTTGTTCAGTTTCAACTTGTTCACTCCCAACTGATTTATTTGCAAGAGCTCCTAAATACTTATCCCTATTACCTTGTTAACTTAATTTCTCACTCATAATTCTTTCCACTTCCTTCCTTGTCACCTTCCTCTCCATCTAAGCCCCCACTAACTTAATCTTACATAGAACAACATGCCGATCTGATAATTCCATCCCTAAACTCCTCACTGATTCAGCATCCAACTCATACTTCAACACAAAATCAATCATACTTTTCACTTCGACATCATCTCAACCTGCACCGACTCTAGTATACTTATGAATATCCTTGTGTTTAAAGAAAGTATTACTTACACGCATATCTTTCTCCTCATAGAAATCAACCACCTTCCTACCATTCTCATTTTCTCCCGTCACCACAAGGCCACCTGTTATAATATCCTTTATATGATCACCTATACCTATCCAACCATTTAGGTCACCCAACTCAATCAATCTGAAGCTCCTACTCACTCTATCCAAAACTTCATTCAGACTCTCTCACAAAATAGTACTCTCTTCAACATTACCATCAGATGGTCCATATGCCATAACCATATAAATCTTGACCTATTCAAACTTAAATTTAACCATTAGAATTCTAGAACTCACACAAACCAAATCCACCATGGTTCTTTGCCACAGGTTACTCATCAGAATCGCAACTCCTTCTCAACCCATCCCATTTCTTTTCACAGAAGCACACACCCATTTCACACCACACTGCTCCTCTTATAAGTGGTAGCAGGTAGCCGAACTAACTACTCCTGCAGTAGTAAGGAGCGCACCTTCGGCCGCCAAAATAGCAGCCGGAAGTTGCAAGCGGATGCTGCCTAGCAACATTTTGCAACGTTAGATTTTTCAGGCTTGACGTGACAAGGATGGGGTTTCCAACCCTTGAGAAGTTGTTTCTATATTCGGCTAGACCGTTTTCGGAGTCTCTTGAGCTTCTGAACAGCAAGAAATTCCAAGTCGTGTCAGCATTTGACTTTGAAATTCCATCACGTCGTTAGATTTTGATACTTGATGTGTAAAAGATAGGGTTTCTAAGGTCAGTGAGGCCGGTTTTGATGTCAGGATGACCGTTTTCGGAGTTTTTGAAGCTGAGCTTAGTGGTTTAGCCCCCAAAGGGATATTTTTAGTTCCTAGAGGGTTTTAAATTATGCGTTTTAAATGACCTTTTTTGGTTATTTCAGTTGGTTTATCGTGATCTTTTCCCCAAATCGATATTTAAATCGTTTTTCTGCATGCTCTGGAGGGCTCATTACATTGTAAATGCATTGTAGTTATGATCAGAAATACCAGGAAAGCCACTCAGAGATCAGTATTTCTCTGACGTCACTAAGCCCCGCCGCTTTTTTACTTCTCTCTAGTTTTAGGGGGTTTAGAGACATCGTTTCCCACCCAAACCTGCTACCCCCAATAGCCGGTAGTATCAGCTTGACTGAGGTACGGTTTCTCGCCTCTACTACGCCTTCATGCAGGAGGGGTGCCGAGCCCCACCAAGTAGAAAGTGGTTGTAGATAGACGAAAAATAAAGGACCGTCAGCACTGAATGGGTGAATTGGAATTAAAAAAGAGACCAGAGCCTGAGTTGACTCATGTGCCAGAGCACTAAGCCGGAGCAGGAGCCAGAAGAAAAGCACAGAGTGAGTAGCAGGAGGAGATGGAGGAATCATGAAGAAGTCGGATACTGAGAAGTCTCATGTACCGGAGTAAATGAGCTGGTGTCGGTACGAAGCTGGTGTGTGGGTGCGGTACTGAGTTAGCAAACATACGTGTACTGTATATGTTTAATGTATATGCTTCCGAACCCGTAGGGGTCTAATTTGATAATTTCAGAGCCATCAGGGGCGTCTGTAAACCTCCAGGAGGGAGTCCCAGACAAAAAGCACAGAGTGCTTATCAGAAGAAGAAGAAGAAGAAGAAGAAGAAAAGCACAGAGTGCATAAGAGAAAAAGATGAAGAAAGAACGATGACAAAGGATGATTTCACAGGAATCAGAAATGGTAAGGTCCCCACATGAGATGGGGACCAAACCCCAAAATGTTTTTTTTCCTTAAAAGGAAATTTTAATGGTAAATACAGCTATTATTTACATATATGATCACTAAGACAACCACCAAAATTTTGCACAAAATATGAGAGCGCAATTATACGGCTGCTCTCAACCTATATTTGCCGTTCAGCATAACTTAATATTTCCATACGTAACCGGACTAAGCAAACCAACCTAACCAACCTGATCAACGTAACCTGATTTAATTTACCTTGGCATACTATCCTGGCTCATATAACTTATTAATTACAACATCTCTCTTTTTCTCTTTTTCTCTCTTTGTCTGTCTGTCTGTCTGTCTCTCTCTCTCTCTCCTCTCTCTCTCTCTCTCCAATCTTCTTCTCTCGTCCTCCTCTCTCTCTTCCTCTCTCCTCTCTCCCTCTCATTCTCCTCTCTCTCTTCTCTCCTCTCTCTCTCTCTTCTCTCTCTCTCTCTCTCTCCTCTCTCTCTCTCTCTCTCTCTCTCTCTCTCTCTCTCTCGGCGCATATCGACGCATACTTAGCTGATGCATCTAATTTTTAACTTTTCTAGGCGCATCTAAAGTAATGTCACCTGATACTGCTTAAATGACAGGATTTCCTACTGTGTGCATAACTTCTCTGTCTCTAACATGTGCAGGACCCAATTTTGTACACAGTTTACTCGGTTTTATATTATCTTAACACATGCAACTTATTATTTTCAGCGTCCATCTATTTCATAATTTCTGTTTTGCACAAAACATGCTTACACACCAAAGGCTATATCACAACTAATCTTTCCAACCATCTTCATTTTTGATGTTATCGTTGTTTGATGTTGCTTGAAGGCACACACACATACACACACGCACACAGACATACACACACTCACACACATATTACTTATAGAGACACTTTACTTAATACATCATCTTACCAAACCATACACTAACTTACTGATTACATGACTGTTATTTCTATAAAGTCATGCATCTGTGTTCCATTTTGTAAACGTCATTGGCCAACATTTATATTTTAACATTTAATATTCTAATCTCATTTCTTTTGTGGGCGTCAACTATTATATTTTTTGTGGAAGACGAAACTTTTTTAATTTGTTTAAAGTTTTATTTATTTAATTTATAAGTTCTTTATATTGTTGGTTAAGTTTTTATTTTGTTTAATATTTTTTATTTAATTTTTAAATACAATTCTGCATTTATATTTTGTTTGTTAAATTTTATTTATTCAACTTTTTTGAAACTTTTTATTTTTAAAATTTTAAAAATTTATTTTCAAATTTTTATTTTAAAACTTTATTTTTTAAATTTATTTATTTTTACCTTTTTAGTTAAAACTTTTTGTTTTTAAAAACTATTTATTTTTAATTTTTTATTTCAAAACTTTTTATTTTATTTTTAAAACTTTTTATTTATAAAAGTTTATTTATTTTAAAATATTTTATTAAACATTTTGTTTTTACTAAAAAAAATAATTTTTCATTAAAAATATATACTTTATTGACCCTAAAGCAGTAAAGCAGTAGCTCAAACACCATACCCGATCCCCTTACACCCAACCATGCTCTATTGCTTTACTGCTTTACGTCATATTTTGGTGTCATTTTTATGTGAACATAACATAAAACTAATTTCTTTGTGTAAACATTACATACAAATAAGTTTTCAGTAAGAACATAAAATATATTAAAAGCATTTTATGTTTCCACTAAATCTTTCATTCTTTTTATTAACAATAATAATAAATCACTAAATCAATTCTTGATCAATTGATTAATTGATTAAAGTCTTTTAAAATACATTAATTTTTCAACTTTGCATAAAAATATGCTCTTTGTATAAACATTATATAAAATTAAGTTCTCTGTAAGAACATAGCAAAAATTTATTAAAAACATTTTATTATTTTTATGCTTATAACATAAAAATATCAATTAATCAATAAATTAATGCAATTTTAACATTAACACAGGATTATATCTACGATAAGCTCACATGTTTAAATACAACTTCTATCTTATCTTCTTTCTTATAAAAAATTCCTTGACCTTAACTTTTCTAACTATCATCTCTATATTATTACAAAGGCTACATAGATATGAGCAAAATAAATAGGGGAAATAAAATAACTTTATTATTTACAATTTATTACTCAAAATATTTGCATATGAAAATAAAATATTATCAATAATAAATATATTATAATATATAATATTATATATACATTATGTAATATATTATATATATTATTATATATATTATAATAATATATATATATATATATAATATTATATATTTATTATTATATATTAATAGGCTTTAAAGTACCCTTACCCTTAAAACTATAAGATACCGTAGGACTAGAATTTTTAATAAAGATATGCTTATTAGCAGTAAGTTGCATCATTTTCGTACCTAATACAATACTTACGCCTCCATATTTCCCGGATTGAAAATAGTAGTAAGGATGCCATAACATAAACCACCTCTGAAACTCCCGTGAATATATGCATTAGGATTCTGTTACCTGTCTATTCGAGCAATTCTATTATGAGGAAGCTCGTCGTTTACATTCATTGTCATCATCCAATTGTGTTTCGTTCATAGTTTTCCCAATAACATCAAGGGTTTAGATAACATTATATAATGACTCGTCATGGCCTACACCATTTTCACTAATTTAAGCAATTTTTCAAAACTAATAGTGTCTTCTGTATCTTTATTGATTGTAAGGCCCTTGGCTTTTATAATATATTTTATATTTCCATCTGCAGTTCTTATTCTAACAACATAAGCATACAAAGGATTCGCCGTATGCCTCATAATCATAATCTGCTACTTTATCTGTCAGATCACTTAAAAGTTTCCTTTTTCAGAGACTTCATCATTTTCTCAGGTGACAAACACGCAAGAATCAGAAACGCTTAGTTTATTTGGTAACTCGTATAATTTTATATGAGCTTTTGCTGTCGTAAACGATGCGATAGGAATGTTTGTCGCAATTGACGAACGTTCTGCTAGATCGTTTTTTATAACCGTTACAACATATTTACTACCTGTTGGAATAACTGATTGATTGGTCCCATACTTGTTTATCACTAATACATACTATATCTTCACTTGTAGATGTATTTTGTGCAAAATTTCCCAAAAGGGAATTGAGGCATAATTTTGCAATGAAACGCATCCCAGGGTTCTTCTTGATATTTTTAATATCGAGTTCGACATCCTTCTTTTCTTTGAAAAGACGGAGAAATTCTTGAAGTTTTTCTTCGAAATCGGAATCGTCTTTGTGAATATTATTGAGAGGTCCTGATGCTTCAATCTTTATTTTTAAGAAGTGGTTGACATATCACTCAAACAAAAACTCCTTCTCTTTAAATGATCATTCAAATATTTTGAGTATTTTGTATCCTGTGTCTAATGCCAGTGAAATTTCAGCTGTTTTGTATACAACGTCAATAGATCGTTCATTCTCGTCATGAATGTAATTCTCCCAATTTTACCCAACACATTTTACACAGAGTAAAAACACTAGTTTATTTCAGGTTCGTTCGGCGAGAACAGGTATGTACAAATCTTGTGAAGGCAAAATCTTGATGTAAGCAGCTCCGAAATACTTGCCGTTGACTCCGCTCTTAAATGACTCAATATCTGATATTTTATCACCAATTGTTTCTCTGGTGGACCACAAGGATATTTCATTCGTTTCTGTTAGTAAGAATAAAGTGATGTATAGTCTAAATACATTATATTCTGTCCTTTAGTTGGTGGAATTAAATGAATGAATTGCTCAGTACGTCCTCCGAACAACGAATCGCCTATTATAAGGTTGTTTTTAACAACATCATTACTAATGCCCTGAATATAATCATTAATGCTTGTTATTATCGATATGGCCAGGATCTTGTATGGTTTGGGTCTTTTGCTCCTTCCATTCCCATTCCCATATACGTATGACATTAAATTCAACTTCTTTTTACATGTCTTCTTGTTTCATTGTGAGTTTTCACGCTGTTCACATACCCGAACCAGTCAGGATATAACCATTTATTTTTTATTTTGAATCCTTTCTCGCCACCGTTTCGGGCGTGTCTTTTACTATGCTATTTTTCCTGATACCTAAGCCATCGAATTGTTATATAAGTGAACGGTTTGAAATTCTCTCTACCTAGAATAGTAATTTTTTTCTCAGGCATGAACTCGCTTTTATAGATTGTGAAACATAAGGAAGCGATCGTTGAACATCTACATCGAATGCTTTAATTAAACTATCCCTGAACTTCTCAAAACATTTTCTAAGTATATTAACATCTTGATTGCAATACCTTTGACATCCTCAAGGAATTCGCATTTATGCAGCTGTACTGACAAAACTTGTATAATATTCTTCAAATTCTTGTTTTTCACTGTCGGATATTTTTTCTATTTCGAAGAATTTCTTATGAGGAATTAAACCTTTATCTTCTAAGGTTTCTTCATTTAAAAATGTATATAGGAAGAAGCCCTTGGAATTTTCCTTTTCACAAACACCCATGCATTTAGTCAGGTTTCTCAACGCACAAGGTATGAAACGAAAAGTATCCCTGAATACTATATTTCCGTTTGATCTCATTGAAATTAATTTATTACCTCTTTTCATAGGGTTACTGCCAATAGATTTTGAACTTGGGTGGGTTAGTAATGAAGCATGCACGAACTGATGGTCGAATTTACCTCCATTATGAACGGTCACAGCTACTTTCGATTTAGGTATTTTACTTGAAAAGTCCATTAGAAAGTCTTTAAACTGATTTACAGGTTCTTTTTCCATTATCTATTTTAAATGTACCTGTTCCTGGACCAAAATGTGAATATCGTCATCACCCTCCTTATCTGCACACACATCACATATCATCTGATTAATCAGCAAATACGGATTTAATTCTATTATTCTTCTCCCTCTAGTATTAGTGCCTTCATCTTCCTGGTATGTCTCTATATCATAGTAATATATAAAACCTTCTTCTTATTTTTCTTTTTCATATAACAGATATGATAAGGTCCGTCTTCTTTAGGATTATATTTTTCTTTGCATATAGTGTAAAAGGCTTTTGCTCATTCGTGTCGAAAGTGTTCATAACGATCCATCTTTATTTGTGGTAGACAGTTTTCAAATTTTTATTTTCTTACACGTATTATTATCTTGATGATTTTTATAGCAATCGGAATTATAAAATTCACGAATACATTCAGTACATTCATGGAATATGCCATGATGGTCAGATGATCCTCTACATTTTTTCAACTAAACACTGTCGGCATCCATAATGTTCACAGTCTAATTTATGAGCAATATTATAACTATTGAATGTATAACAATAAGTTAAACGTTTTTATATACCCTATTTTTCTTGGTATTCTCAAAACACGGATTTAACTTATTTTCGGTTATATCATAGTAATGTTTTTTCAGTCATGGCCTATATTGTTTAATGAGTCATCTCTGTTCTCGTTGGATAGATTATAAAGAATTTTTACTCCATTACCTTCAGAACCAAATAAGAATATTCTGCCTTTTTCGATATTCTCGATTTTTTTCCAAAGTCAGTGACTATGAAAGAATCTATATAT
>JABUQX010064016.1:37500-40098 GCA_015478945.1 Trachelipus rathkii
GTTACAATAGACTTACAAGAGAGGCACCAGATCTAACGAGGTGTACACACGAGATCGGCAAGTAGTCTCTCACATGACTGTGTCACCTGTCGTGTCATGCATGCTTAATGACTTACATAATTGTTCTAATCATGGGATCTTTAGCCCATGGTTTGTGGTGACCTCTGGTTTGTGACAGGGACATTTGATTCAAAATCTGAAGTGAGGCTTGAGATTTTGATTATATTCAAATGTTCCTATGAACACTCCTCTCAATGATTACATGAAATGTATAGTAAAGTGGAATAGAAGGAATAGTGGAATAACTACTTGGAAAAGGAGGAAAGAACTACAATATATGAATCATAATACTCTTTGACAAATAAATTTGTAACCGTACTAATTTCCACATCACCGTCTTTATCTCTTATTTTCCATCAGAGATACTCCCATTTGTTCCTCATTCACTTCCATTACTTTTCTGTTCCTTTCGAGTTTTGTTTTGGGACTGAAGGAGTGAGTACAGGTTCGTAGAATATTTTAACATTTCTTAAGCTTTCTACGACGACTTTATCATCCTTTATGATGTGAGCATTGCTGTTGGTAATCTTTATTACACGATAGGGGCCGTGATATTTTGCCGATAACTTTCCGACGTTGTATTGTTGACTCTTCACAAGTAGAAATCGAGCTTCTTTCAGATTCTTGGGCATAAATATGTTTTTGTTGCGTAAATTTGTTTTTTTCGTTAATGGTTTCGCCATTAACTCAGTTAGTCTTTCAATGTAAGTATCGTATGATTTTGGTCCCTCGGCGGCGGTAGTGCTGATAAGACCGTCAGGTATGTTGATGTTCTGCCCATAGACTAGTTTACTTGGGGTGATACCACTCTCGGAGATGGGAGCGAGCCTGAGTGAGAATAATACAAAGGGAAGGACGCTTAACCAATCTTGTGATCTCATGGTTGGCTCTGCCAGCATAGTTCTAATGCTGTTAATGATCATTTTGTTCACCATCTCCACTTTCCCATTTGCCTGAGCGTTGTATGTACTCGTAGTGGAGTGAACAATCCCCAACAACTTACACACACTCTCAAACAAATGTGACGTAAAGTTGGCTCCATTATCTGAAACAATTCGGCTGGGAATTCCACAGTGGGGAATGAGCTGGTTTATCAAAGTTTGGACAATTGTCTCTTTGGCCGCGTCCTTGAGTGGGAAAGCCCAAATATAGTGAGAGTAACGATCTATAAGGGTTAGGAGATACTTGTAGCCCCGACAGGTAGGGAGCTTCAATATATCGATATGAATTACTTCGAACTTGTAGGTAACTTCACGATATTTGCCTAAGATGGGGTTGATACCACGGCCAATTTTGGACACTTGACATTGAACACAGGACCTTATCATCTCCTTAACTGTCCGATGCATCTTTTCGAATACGAAATCGGCTTTTAAGACAGTGAGACATCGATTAATACCGAGGTGTCCCTGGAGGTGGGTCATTCTGATGAGGGTGGCGACTTGCGTGCTTGGAATGATAACACGAGCATAATTTAATGATATGTCAACATATAAATGTATCTTTTGTTTTTTGAACCAAAATTCATGTTTTTTAATGATCAGAGAACTCTTGTTACTGCCCTCTAATAGTGATTTTATAAATGGATCATCTTCTTGATCTCTACTTATCTCTAAATAGTTAATCTCTTTCCGAAATCGTTTAATTAAATCTACATAAGCATCATTGCAATCTCTAATAAGATTTATTTGTGTGTTCATTGGTATAATATCTTTTAATTCATCTACTTTTAATTCTTTTACTTCTTTGTTAAATTTATCTAATTTCTTTTCCTCTAATTCTCTTCTTTCTTCTACGCTTAATCCTTTCGAGACTTCGTCAGGATTTTTCCCATGGGAGATATGTAAAGAATGTGCGGTATGGTCATTTAAAGGTACTAACGTCGGTCCTTCCTGGGAATTTATGGTTTGGGCACGAGCCACATTCTTTGTGGCCAGTGTGTATCGTCTCTTTAAATTCGGAGACGGGATCTCTATGAAGCAGGTGTACGCAAGTTTGTTTTGATCACCTTCTGTTATTGTTTTCTCAGCCTCGCCCTGATTGGCTGACTCGGGTGCGGTTGAGCCAATCACAGAGCTTGGGGGGCGTGGCTTCGCTAGCTCCTCCCTCTTTTTTATCAATTTGCAATGTTCTGTTGCATTGATGGGTGTTGCAACTACATTATCGATGTTGTTGATCATTAAATACTCACTTAACGGGTTATTCTTCTTAGTGATTAACTCCCATGAGATGCGATATGCCGATAAGAGATTTAAACTTCGAATTTCGCGTAAGTTGTAATTTTTATCATCATTAATTTTATTGTATCTATTAATAAGTTCACGGGATTGCGTTAATATTTTTATTGGTCTATTAGCCAATAAATATCCATATTTTTTCAAGAGTTTCGTTAAAAGCACCAATAATTTTCCAACACCATCATATGTCTGCTCTGTAGCTGATAAAAGGATACTGAAGAAGGCTATCGGATTTCCTCCCTCTACTGGTGTCGACAATATGACTGCTGCGGCAGCGGTATGGGTGGTGTGTATGATGATG
>JABUQX010064017.1:0-7500 GCA_015478945.1 Trachelipus rathkii
ATCATGCCGTTCGGTCTCAATTTGGTGTTTAACCGTTTTCCGCATTTATCGTGAAACGCTTTGCGTTTTCGTGCGCCCTTCACCATATACATACAATACTTTAACAATTTTGTTTCCATTTTAAAAAATTTCAGCAATCATTACATCATTTTCAATTCAGTATCAATATATCTTACAATTAACTTATCACTATATATATGTATATATATATATATATATATATATACATATATATATATATATATATATATATATATATATATATATATATATATATATATATATATATATATATATATATATATATATATATATATATATATATATATATATATATATAGTGAAATTTGGTTTAAAACCACAAATATCTCAATCCATATCTCAAACTACAATAGCTACAGCGAAAAGAATACATTTTGGAATCCTGGTAAAATTTTTAGTTCGGAAAATGTAAAAAAAAAATAAAAAAAATTATTGTTATTAATTATAGTATATGATGAGAAAGCCTATTTAAGCCCTTTTATACGTTACTCGTTAAAATAAATAGACTTTCTATTATAGTTAATTTTTTTTTTAACTTTGGTATTTGGGTGTCGCGGGGGTTCCTCCGCCCCTCCCCTACGGGGTATGGAAACGTCCCCCCCTGATGTTCCCCTTTTATACACGTTTACTCGTTAAAAATAAATAGACTTTCTATTATAGTTAATTTTTTTTTTTTTTAACTTTGGTATATTAGGGTGTCGCGGGGGTTCCTCCTCCCTCCCCTACGGGGTATGGGAAAAACGTCCCCCCCTGTGTTCCCCCGTCGGCTCGAGGGCCCTATACATTGCCGTGTAATACCTTTACAAATAATATATATACATACTATGTCCCCTGCTCCTAAAAAAAAATAGCCAATATTTATTTATTTATTTATTTATTTATTTATTTTTACATTTTCCTAGCTAAAATTTTACAAGGAGTTTAAAAATGTATTCCTAAACTATTAATATTAACCAATTTTATTATTATTTATTTTTAATTCCAACTGAAATTTTACAAGGATTCCAAAAATGTATTCCTTTTCGCTGTAGCTATTGTAGTTTTTGAGATATGATTTTATTTTTTTTACATTCCAACTAAAAATTTTACAAGGATTCCAACAATGTATTCCTTTTCCTGCTTAGCTATTATATTTTGAGATATGGAGAAAATTATTTTGTGGTTAGGCCAGAGTAATGCTATATATATAGTAATATATATATATATAATATATATATATATATATATATATATATATATATATATAATAATAATATATATATATAATAACATAACAATAATAACAATATATATAATAACTATATATTAACATATATATATATATATATATATATATATATATATATATATATATATATATCTTCTTTCTTCTATTTATATACTTATATATATATATATATATATATACTATATATATATAACATATATATATAGCCTCTACTATCAAGATAGTCTTACGTTTTGCCACTTGGATGTTCTTCTGTACCCCAGCGATGGTTTTGTGCGGTGTTTTAACTTTCTTCTGGCTCATTTTCTTTCTGGGTTTGGGTACGTTTAATGCCAGGTTTATTTCTTGAATATTTTTTTCTTCTGCTAGTAATCCAATATACATATATATATATATATATATATATATATATATATATATATATATATATATATATATATATATATATATATATATATATATATATATATATATATATATATATATATATATATATATATATATATATCACTATATATTAATATTATTTACCACATTATATTTAGGTACTTAATTGGTATCGGTCGATTTTGAAATATCATTATCGGCAATTTTATTGGTAGTATCGGTATCCGGTTAAATTTGCCCAGTACAACTTTTACCGATACCAAAACATTTTTGCGTCTTTAAATTGATATATATATATATATATATATATATATATATAAGAAGCTTACACATATAAATACCCATACCTATATATATTTCTTAATATATATATATATATATATATATATATATATATAAAAACGTCCTCCCCAGGAAGGTCTCACGACCTGTCAGTGGGACCTATCGAGAAAGGTCCTTGGGTATCACGGGCCTAACCGGCTAAATCTGCTGGCTGGCCAGGCCTATCGCGGATGCCGGGAAGTTTCCCCACGTAGCAAAGCACGCACTACCAATGTACTCATTAACGTCTAAGTGGGACGAAGCTGGAGTTAATAGAGAATAGCTCACGTTCTCTCGCTCCATCCAGTCTCGAACCTGGGCCTCGCTTGCTAAGCTTAGAGTGCTCTACCTCTGAGCTAGAGCGCTCCATATATATATATATATATATATATATATATATATATATATATATATATATATATATATATATATATATTTTTTTATTTCTCATTTATATATATATATATATATATATATATATGTAGAAGGCCAGAATTCCATCCTAGGCTAGGGCGACAATTGTAAGAAATTGTGCCGCTTTTGGAAGCCACTCGGCGACACTCTCTACGTGGAGGATATCATGAATAAAAGTGTTGCCTTTTACTCGTTTATTTAGGAAGCATTTAAGACCTCGGAACATAAATTCAACAACAAATTCGTCCCAACATGGGACCCAATCCAACAACCTGTTTCAAAACAAAGAATTTCGAAATAAATGAAATGTCCCAACAAATTATAGCACAATAATGCGGAGTTAAAATCATATATCAGAACTTTACAAAATTAAGAAATTGAATATATTTATAAAAGTAATATAATAAAATATATATAATTATAAAATTGTTGCATTTATTCACAAAGTAATTGCAATATAATTATTAATAAGAATAATTTGTTTAATATATAAAACCAATTAAAACCACTTTATATTTATTATAAAAATGAATGAAAATATAGGAATATTTTAAATGACCCTTTTTCACTTATCATAACCTCAATTAAATTATGGATCACCGCTGTGATGTTACCAATAATATGTATTAAATTTAAATGTCAATTTACCTTCACTAAACTTCAAGTAGAATCTTATGGAGCCATGGAAAATGATTTATGCACCCGCATAAATAAATATACTGCCTGTTTTTATATTTCAGAGGGAAAAAATATACATTATAATAAAAGTATGTGAAATGGTAAAAAGAATGTATGTACAACTATATATATATATATACATGATATATCTATATAGTATGTATATACACAAATGCTATTGTATAGATACACAAGGATTTGGGTAGGTAAAAGTAACTTTGGGAGAATATATTTTCTTGCTTCAGGCAAAAGACGCACTCTACTTTCACTCTATTCTTTCGTATCCTTTTATAAGAACAACTGCTTGGCCTGGCTCTAGCAAGACGAGTGAAGAAGCTTTGAATATGATTGTGTGAGCTAACCTCGATGTTTCCTATCGTGAGGGAACAGGGAGTGCAAAGGGGGAGTTTTGTTATGCATAGCTGACACGATCTATTTTGTACAGAGAACGTTCGGGAACGACTTATTTTGGTTTTGTAAGAACTAACAAAACAAGGTTATCGTCTTGTGAAAGAGTTTTGAGTCTTAGTGGAAGAGACGTAAGGGAGTATATGCATTCTGGATGCAGTTTCTAGGCGAGGCTTGTTTGTTCAAAAGGAAGTGTTTTCTTGTATGAGTCAGAATTGAGATCGTGAGAAAAGAGTAAGGAATTCGGTTTGTTGGAACTTGTAAAAGGTTTCATAAACACATTGCACAACCAATGTTGATTTCTAAATATTGTTTTGTATTCAAAACTGAATTCCGATAAAGGACCCCCCTTTAAGAAAGGAATCTTTATCTGAAAGATTTGAATGAATCAACATGGGTGTGCATTCTGTTCAAAGAAGAGCACATACCTAGCATCCATCGAGATGGTAGTACTCGCATCTCCAGGATGAGGGACATGGTTGAGTTTACAGATTCTGGAACATGAAGAAAATTTACTGTCCAGAAAGGTTACATGCTTAACTATGATAGATAAAAGCAAAGGTAGGAAAACAAGATAAGTCTGGTGTCTGAGGTATAATATTTGCGGATGTGTAGTGTAGATCTAAAAATTTGGTAAGTGGATACCAGTGGTGCACGGTAGTCCGAAGCTATTTCTTATTCCCTACGGTCATTTTTAAAACGCTTTTCTTTCTTAAGATGTTGAAAGAGTTTTTTAAACTATTTTTATTAGAGGCGGTTTTAATTGTTACTTTACGTTGCTTTAGCCTAATTTAAGATTAATCATGTAAATTAAAGCAAATGTTAATACTGTTAATATCGCGAAATTGATACCAACTAAAGAAAAAAAAATTAGATCGCCAGATCAATCAAATGATCAGATAAACTTTAAGATTAATTAAAACAAAACGGTAAACATTAAAGTTAATGGTTAGTTAAAACAAAGCAGTTACTGACTTAATTGTAAGCTCGTAGCGGTGAATGCTAAGAATATTTCTTCTAAAAATTAAAAAAATAAAGCTAAATTAGGACTAGCGAAAAAGTAGAACTACAAACTTCTTCTTAAAATGTAGAAACTATAAAACTAAACGAAGCTGTGCAAAATTAACAAAGCTAGCTTATTATTTTTTTTTTATATATAAAAAAAAAAGTTTTTTACTTTTTTATTTTTTATCCTATTTTATATTTTTAAAAATGGTTGTTCCCCCCTCTGAGTGAAACACATTTATGTTGTAAAAAAAATAAAAAAAATAAGCGCGATTATAACTATGAAACTAATGCGGACTAATCTTAGTAATATAAACAAAACTTATGCTTTAAATTCAAAACTAAATGCTTTTCGTTTCTTCCTTCGATGCTACAAAAGAAATTAAACGTTTGGCAAAAGTTTTCTCAATTGTAAAAACTAGGTTATTTTAAAATTAAAATTGATATTTTTTAAATATCAGGAGAGCAAAAAAAAACGTGTTTCCAAATCTGGAAAGATTCTTATATATATATAAAACGTGTTCATCGGAACATCTTTGAAAGCTACTCTATTTTGAATTAAAAATAGATACTTTCTCTAATTTAAAAGAGCAAAAAAAATTAAAAAAAAATGTTATCATCAAAAATCTGTTCACTGGACATCTTTTAAATCAAAAAATTTATATTAAAAAATTAAAAGAATGGAGCGGCTAACTATAAAAACATAGTAAACAACGTTATGGTACATCTGGCTACATTCGCAACGTAATCAACGACTGGCTTGGTTACTCTAGGATACTCAGGAAAAACACAGGGGAAAACATCATCCCAAAAACTGGTAACTTCCTTTAAAAGGACCTAACTTTCAAGCGCTATTACGCAACATCAGACATGATGAGATGAAATAACTTAAGTCTTTTCCGTTTGAAGACTCGGTTCGGTTACTACCTTAGAACGCTGTTATGTAACATCAAACATAATAAGATGTATTACGCAAGTCTTTTTACGAAGGATTGCATTCAACAGAGCTATGATTTACTTTTAGTTATCGGTTCCCTTTTCAATTCAATAATAAAAAAAAACGATAGATGCCGCTCGAAACGGGCTTCCTGTTGCTTCCGACAGTTTCGGAGCAAAATTTAAAAACTGACTGAAAATCATATCAAACATGGGTATACGCATCCTGAACATCCAGAGACCCGCTTGATTGTTTCAAAGTTTTTAAGGGGAAAAACCGGGGAAACTTTCGGCCCACTAGTAACTTCCCTTAAAAGGACCTGATCATCAGAGCGTCGTTAGGTAACATCTGTCTAATGAGATGAACTAACTCAAGTCTCTTTTTCGGAGGACTACACTTACCCTCTTATGATTTAAAATATATATATATATATATATATATATATATATATATATATATTATATATATATATATACCATATATATATATGCTAATAACTTATATATATATATATGGCTAAAAATTCGTGGCTTTCCACTCCTAACCTGTCTTTCTTTTGGTACTTTCAACAAGGTGCTCTTGAAGCAGGCACTGTCGCCTGGTTTTACTTTAAAACGCTGGCTCCCACTCCTAACACAACTCAAAACCAAAGCCGTCAACAGATAATTCTGTCGGCTACGAGGGTGGTTCGAAGTATAAAAAAATGCTTACAGGAATTTGTGGCTTTTCACTTAAACTGTTAGTCGTTCTGGGCCGAGCTTCTTGCTTACAAGCACGGTTATCCAGATATGTGTTCGCGCACATTTTTACCTTCTTACATACATACACATATATATATATATATATATATATATATATATATATAACATATATATATATATATATATATATATATATATATATATTACTATATATATACTATATATATATATATATATATATATATATATATATATATATATATATATATATATATATATATATATATATATATATATATATATATATATATTCTTATTAATATACTCTCTTCTTTATATATATATTCTTATTGATGAAATCGAACTCTGGGGGCGGCGAAGTTGCTTACATAGTTCGATTCTTCGTCGTCTTCTTCTTCCTCTTCCTCCTCGCTAGGATCTGTATCCAGCGGTTGTTCTCGGGCTATATAAACTCTCGTAGTTCTCTTCGCGTGAGATCGGTGAGGTTCGTATTCCTCTTTATTGCTGGAGGAAGTCTTGTGACTTTTCTGGTCCCCTTCTTTATCCTCATATCTCTGTTTGTAAGAGGATTTCTTTGAACTCCTTGGAGAATCTCTGTACTCAGTCATTCTCTGGCCTTTGGCTACGAAAACCCTCGTTTTCTGTGATACTGGGGTGATTCCCCGTGGATCACCTCTATAACTAAAACTTTGAAATGAATTCGCGGTTCCCCGTGGAACATATTCATTTTTTAAACTACCTTGCCCTATTGGGTCTTTTACTTGTGCGTTTCTTCTCTCCGCCCGTGCGGGAGAAACCTTCAAACGCTTTAAGCTACCTTGCCCTATGGGGTCTTTTATTCCTTCCTGGGGTGGATGGGTGCCTTGACCCTGTCTGCTCTGTCCTGGAGAGGCATGCATCCGTGCTTGATTTCTGCCGGACAATTCCCAAGGGACGTTCCCTTGCTGTGGCTGCGTCACCGTGCGTTCGGTGGGAGCGGGGGGGGCCTGTCCCCGAACCTGGTTAAGGTCGAAAGGTCGACTGTCAAAACCTGGCTGAGTCATGGGAGAGTTTACCGGGCTTTCCCATGTGTTCCTATAATAACTACCTTCACCACTCCAGTTTGCCTGAAACTCTTGGTGAGTCGTGATAGGTTCTGTACCTAACCCTACTGTGGGTTTCACCGTGTTATTTACGTACTTGAATACGAAACTTGCTGTGGACCCCTCTGGGTCTTTATCATAGCAGAAACTTTGATCTGCTGGTGTGATTTCCGAAGGACGGATATTACGATAAAACTGTGTTGCTCTGCCGCGGCAATCGTCTGTATCGCTTCCACCGGGCTGTTCCCGTGGGTATTCATCTGCTGCTGGGTTCTT
>JABUQX010064018.1:0-25006 GCA_015478945.1 Trachelipus rathkii
TATCATATACTAATACTATAAATATCACTTAACTATATATATATATATATATTCTAATAACCAACATCTATATATATTATATATATAGAACTATATATAATTGAGACAGTAAACGAATGCCTGGAGCGGAGCCGAGAAATGCCCTCGAGCCTTTGTGCGCCAAAGGGCCCCGAGAGAAAGGCGCCGCATAATAAGAGCCTGAAAACGCCGCGCGATTTTTGTGAGGCGGGTATGCGTCGTGGCCACACCTGGCGCCAGGGGTATGCAACCCTACACTGACGATATGCTATAGTGAGGGTTCCTCGCCCGATCCAGTGAAGCCTTACGGGTGGCATTTTAGCTGAACTGCGACGACGCTCTCTCACAATATGGTCATAATTGGGGCGGGTGAAGGCTGGGCTTTACTTTCTCGACTTGGCCCCGTCGATATTCTTTCTTCTGCCCTTTTCTGTTCCGTGCCACGCATACGCACCCTTTACCCCCAGTCCTGGAGATACTTAATATATATAATATACTATACATATATATATATATATATATATAGTATACATATATTATATTACCCCTAATACTACTACTTAGTAGATATATAATATATAGATATATATACTATAATATATATATAATATATATATATCAGCGGGCGGCCTCGTCTCGTACAATTTATAGTTGGTGCATCCTGAAATGTTCACACACACCAATCTATATACTAGCACGTAATATATATTACTACTATTACAATTATATATAATCATATATCATATATTATATATTATATCATTATATAATTATATATCATATATACTACTATATATTATACATATATATACATAGTTATAATACTGTTTAGAAAAACCGCTATAACTATATATATATATATTATATACTATCTACTTTATATATAAACTATACTATATATATACTACTAATATATATACTTATAATACTAGTAATATAAATATATATAATATATACTATTCTACATATATATATATATAATCATATATATATATATATATTAAACTATATATATATATGTATATACTATATATATCACTATACTTCACTATATAAACTATATATATATATATAACTATATATAAATTTTTTTTCAGTAAAAATATTAAACTTTTCGTAATTTTTGTTACTTACCTATATAAGCCTAAAATAAGTCTAACTCGCTGAACATCAATTTTTTTTTTGTCTTTTATTGTTAAAAAGAAAATTCGCAGTAATTGGGGTGGATCACTTGAATGAGCCAAATTTTTCAAAAAGCTCTTTGATATAAAATCGCAAATATTAACGATAAAATCCCTTTATCTACTGAGATCCATTGCCTAATGCCGAAAGCCGCAGCTCCTGCCCCATCGCCTATTTCGCTCACAAAAGTCTTAATTCCTTTTAATGTAGCCCAGAAAACACCCGCTCAGCTTCCGAGTGTGCCGTATCGCGCGATAGTTTATAAGGACTCTTAATATTTTTACACATTTCATGACGAGGCTGCTCTTCTTTAATTTTATGTTCTCAACTTATGAAAGTCAAGAAAAGCACAGCTCCGGCACATTTGCCAACCGAATTCGTTCAGTGCACAAGCCAATTAATGAAAGCTTCCGTTTGTAGCTTTCTAGTGAAGGAGGCCGCGCCGCTACAATTTACAAGCTTTCTTTCAAGTCTATTTCTAACTTGACCGCTTATTTTAGTTTCTTTCTTTTTTATTTTGTTCTATTTTTGCCTTTGTTTACTTTTTGCTTTCATGCCTATGTATGTATTGCCGTATATACTTTCATAATCAATATCATGCCATCATTTCTTTGCCAACATAATTAAAAGTTAATAAAACAACACTACGGAAACTCATGCCCCTGCACCTACGTTAATAGGACCCTCGCCGCCCCACTTTTTAATATTATTTTAAATTAAAATTTCCTCATGTCATTTCGTTTTGTGCCACTTCTTATTTGGCTCTTAAATGAGATATTTTCCATTTTCAAAATTTTTTTATCTTGTAGACCCGGTCATACTCGCCCCCCTCAAGCCTCCAGACGACCGACACCGCCTTCTTAATTATTTTTTCATCTATAACGTATTTATTGAGTTAAATAAAAACTTTAAACAATACCATAGCACTAAAGTGACACTCTGCATGCCTGGCGTGCCTACTGCCATGGCAGACCGCCTCGCCTGAAGCGCTCGCTCCAAATGCCGTGTGACAACTTAATCGCGCTGGCGCGAGTTACAACATACTCGCGCCGCCGAGCTAAGTTGTAATATTAACATAATATAAATCATAACTCATAGACATTACCGCTGCTATATATCTCCAAAACTTATAATTAAACTATCTTCTTTATTTGGGAAATTGCAGAACCATTCGCTAGAAAATGCCCCCTCAAATAGACAATAATTCTCAGATAGCCCATTAATACCATTCCGATCTATGTTTTTTTGTTGCCTCTCTCGGTTATAATAAAGCGCGCGTAATTATATATTAGGCTTACCTCTCTCTTCTCTCTCTCTCTCTTCTCTCTCTCCTCTCAGTCTCTCTCTCTCCTCTTCTCTCTCTCTCATCTCCTCTCTCTCTCTCTCTCCTCCTCTCTCTCATCTATCTCTCTCTCCTCTATCTCTCTCCTCTCTCTCTCTCTCAGAGGATATCTATAATATATATAGTATATAGCCTTACTATATAATATATTTTATTGTAATATAAATGTATTATACAACATAATAAAATATAGAGACTAACTTTTTTATATAATATATTGAAGGTTGTATCGTTTATGTTATATATATATATACAATAAGAGACAAAAACTTACTACGCACAATGAAGCCAGCAATAACAATCAAACATAATAAAAATGTGACGAATGTAAAACCTTTTTTTAAGTTTTTGCCAGCCTGCACAACTCGTAAAAAAATAGGTAGGAAAAATAAAAATGTCAAAAGACTACAACGGCTTCCGGATTTTTCCCCATCTACGACTATTCGCATACTTTAACCCAAACTTGACAGCACTATACTATATAAGCTATTACTATACTTATATTATACTACATACATAACTATATATATATATACTATATATTATAATTATATATACATATAATATAGATATATACTCATTGTAAGTAATATTCAGTCATTATAATAATCATGATGAGATATATATAAAATCATATATAATATATATATATACCTACATATTATATATATATTATTATATCATACTATATTATACTATATATATAATTATCATATTATTATCATATATATATAAATATAGTACTACTATAAATATACTAATATATATAATATATATATATACATATAATTATCATATACATAATATCCTACTATAACTATAATCAGTATATGATATACTAACACAATTCATTGCAAAAAATGTGTTTTAAAAATAATTTCTTCAAATAAATTCTGAATCATTTTGCACGCATAAATTATAATAATATAGGCACTATAATAATAATAATAAATAATAATCAATCAACTAATAAATCAATTCAATAAGTAATAATAATAAAAATAATAATAATAATAATACATCAATAATAATAAATTAATAAAATAATAATCAATAATAATAATAATAATAATAATAATAATCAATAATAATAATACATAATAATAATAATATAGCCGCTGAATTTATTTACCTTCCTTTTAACTTCATTTATCACTCTAACTAATTTCTATTCTGCTAGGATTCTTTGCAGGGCTATTATCACGTAAGCGCGCCAGAGATTCCAATGTATAAGCCGAAAAACAAGCGGTTGTTCTTCAGATACAACCACCTGTTGTAGGTAGGTATAAAACGTTGACCCGGTATATTTTCACACACATTCCTTCTCGTCCAAAATTATACATTGACATGCCCCTGTTGCTAAGTGTCCTGCCAACAAGTCATATTGGCTTTGACATTTTGTAATAACAGCCCCTATTCAGCCCTTAACCAAAATTGATCACGCCGCCCATTTTTTTCATTAAATAACTAAATCATTGCGGCATGTTAATTCAAACATAAATTTAATGTCTTTAATATCTTTACATCTATTAAAAAAATTAAAGAATAAAATGATAAATAGTTTGCCCACCCTAGCTGCCCCTAGTTAGTAAAATTGGTGCGTGCGCAAACCCTGCAGCCAGGCCACGAGCCGCCCCCTGCATTTTACAACTATTTATATATTATATGTATAATATATACTAGCTATATATAATATACCCTATATATACATATAGCTATATATAGTTAATAATATAATACATACTACTATATATATATATGTATATCAGCCTATATCCTAATAATATACATATAGTATAATATACTTATATATATATTATCAATATCTCAATATACTGTATACTATAATATATATGTATATCATATATATATCATACTATAATACTATATATACTTATATTAATTAGGTTACCTATATATATATTATTATATACTATATATATATAATTTTACTATATATTCATATATATATATACTATATATATATATACTATACTACTGATATATATAATATATCTTTACTAATATTGTTTAAATAATGTCTTTATAAGTACTATTTATATATAGTAATATATATACTATACTACACTCAGTAATCATATATACTAATATATAATTATATACATAAAAGCATACTAATCATATAATATATATACTAACTATAGTATACTATATACTACATATTACTACTACTATATATATCATCTAATATCAATATTTACTTCCCTATATCGTATATACTATCATAGTATGTCATACATAAATATACATATTTATCTATATAATATAATTATTATATATATATATAGTAATCATTATATACTATATATTTATATATTATATATTACTATATACTATAGCACATATATATACCTATATAGTATATAACTATATATATTATAGTCATATACTCATATATACACTAATATATCAGTATATATATATATATAATATATATCTACGCTACTATATATACTATTATATAGACTATACCTATATATTGATTATATATCATATATTATCACCTACCGTCATAAATATACTAGTATATATATATTGTAAACCTATATATATACATATTACTTATATATATACTACTAGAAATACACATATATAACTTCACAACTACCTATACACTTAGTAATATATTATACTACTTTGTCGTATGCTTGCATTGCCATGGTGAATGTCTCTTATGAATATTTATATATGCATATCCCGAAAATTTCTTTTATCTGCTCTCCGTGAGTTTACGTGTTACTAATATAGCTTGTGTGCTATATTATTCTGTCCATTCCTGCAAACATGCAAAATTACACCAATGAAGCCGAAGTTAGAAATTGCCCCAATAAAGCCTATTATCTGGACGAATCACCTAACTCCGTCTTTCCCCTTTCCATCCATTGTGCGTGCAGAAACTTTTGCTATAAATGTTATGCCAATACCATGCTTATCTGTCACAGCCAAGTAAAAGCAAAGACGGCCTTTTTCCCCTCATATACTATATATATATACTACTTCATATAATATATACTATATCTATAATATATATATACTATATTACTACTATATATTATAATATATACAGTATAGTATTATATATATATATTATAAATTTATATCATAGTGCACTAAGAAAAATAGATATATACCTATATACATATATAAAACACTATATAATAATATATATACTATATCATATATATAGTATATATATACTAACTACATATACTCATACTATATATTATATAATAAGTACTATCTGTAAATATACTTATACGTAATATATATACCACCTAACCCGACTATGGCGTTTAATAAAAATACCATGAGAATTGAAATCGGTAAGATAAAACTATAGCGTGCGTGGGCGAGTGAAGATATTATATGTAAAAAATCATTTGCGTAGTGCGAATTATCTGCGGAGTAAGCAAGTTTTTCTTACATTTTCTCTTCGTTAGAATGTGCAATTATGTGTGTTCGAATCCGGCAATGATTATTTTCTGAGGTGTAGCGGAGAGCAATCGAGACAATCCCATCCTGCGACTTTATTTATTTCTTGCATTTTATTTTTCCGTCTCACATGCAATTATTATTATTTGCAGTTTCATTATTATTATTAGTTATTATTATGTTATTATTATTCATTTTTATTATATATATTATTCATTATAATTATTATTATTATGTATTAAAGTAAAATTTCACAATAAGCTTAAAAAAATCCGCTCTCGTTCTCATTTATCTTACCCAAATTAAGTGAAGTTCTTGAATATAAAGATTAGAATAATCATCGAGATTTTTCGAATGAAAGGTTTGCGAGGTATTTTAGGAATTCAACATTGATTTAATTAAGAGGAATTTAATTACTTCAAGCAACCAACAACAACCAACAATTACTCTCCTATGTGTGCCGACCTCTCGATAAGTGTGACTCTTACGCATCGACAGTCGCTATTACCGTAAGCCTACTACCGTAGCTAAAACGTGTAAATAATATTAAACTACTATTCCTTATAATATACTTCCTTAATATGTAGTCTAGCCTAATTAATACGTAATTTCGCTATATACTCATATACCTATATATAAAATTATAAGTCATAGTACAACGTCACCACTAACGTAGCCCTACTATACTTCGCGCTCATGTACTATATATAAGTTCGACGCTAGTAGCACTTATATATAGCCGGGTATCACAAACAGTATACAGTGGCGGCTCGTCGTTTATGGGCTCGGGGCTGCGGAGCCCCTCAAATTTAAAAAGTGCCAGGTGCGTAGGATGTTGCACGGAATCTATTCACCGCGCCCTAGAAAAATAAAGAAAGAACCGCTTTTTCTGCAACACGCCAACGGTTGTGTGACGATATTTGTATTTCAATATATCCAATAATTTAAATTAGTGGGCTGCTATTTGTACAGCCCAGAAAAAATCAAACCTGAGTTAGTGTTTTAAAAATGCAGACAAACATGCAACAAAAGGTTGCCACATGTCCTATAACTAATTCTCTCAGGCCACTACTGCCACTGTTGTCCTTTTTGAATGTACTATAACAACGTTTGGAGATCCCTAACCTCATATAAAATTTGTGTATATCCAAGTTTCGATCGACGTTGCTAGTTCTGTCCTTTAATGTCCTTCCGTACATATATCGGAGACATGATTATAAAAAAATTTTAAATCATTTATTTCTCACATTTTCATAGAAAGTGGACGTGTCTTTTTTTTTTCTTCATTCGTTTTGGGAGGGGAAGGAGTGTTGAAAATTTTTAATTGTACATATGAAATAAATTATTGTATTTGAAGGAAAAAAATTGTAAAATTTAGTACTAATGCTGATGATGACGCATGTGCGATTATTTTATCTAAAATTTACTATGTTAACATTGAAGCGAGAATAAAGTTTTATTTCTAATTCTTGCTCTGAAACCTTCAAAGAAAGGTAACTATACCATCACTATAGGCGATTTTGATTTCGCTACCAAACAAACAATCTGATGACAAATATATATATAAGGACCTCAGTATATATATTATATATATTACCTCATACACAATTATGTTCCTATATTAATAGTATATACCTTATAGTTAGCTCGATGTATATAGGCTATCATCTGAATATAATATATTATGTATATTATATCCATATATATATATAACTTGCAAGCTCTTCTTTTTCATTTTATCTAACGAGTTAGCCACGTTTAAAGATAATCATATATTTTCCTCCTTTTAATATACTATCTCAATATATATATATATAAATATGTATATATAATTATTATATATAATATAATATATATATATATATATACTATCATTATAATAGCGACCAAGTCGATTTATTGACCGTTCTTTAAACGGGTACTCGCTTTTACCAAAAAAAAAATAGCCTTACAGGTAATCTTTTATTGGTCCTAATCAAAGATATTCTATTGAATTCTGAATTGAAAGAGAGATGTTGTTGGGCTTACTAAACTAAAACATATAATTACATACTAGTATATATATATACTATATTAATATATATAATTATATATATATATATATACTATATATATATAATATGGTAAACTCAATACTATGCTGCGCAAAGTAGCAAATGAAAACCACATTGCAATACCTATCTTCATAGTTAGACGCCACTCAGTCTACATATTTGGAATTCCCTAGCGAAACAACAAGCGTCGCTCCCACGATCGCAGATTGGTAAACGGGTCATAGTAACATTACATGTTCGATTCTCTCTTTCTTCTTATTTCCACATCATTCCTCTTACTTTCTTTAAAGACCAATGCAGTAAGGGTGGGAATCCTTAGAAGGGTAGAATCTCAAGCCCCGTGCAATGCGCGCCTTCTTGCAACCAATGGGTTTTAACCTAAAAGGAAGCCCTTCGGCACCTCATTCCACCGTTACTTCTGAGCAAAGTGTTAGTGTATAATTGACGGCTTTTTAAAGTCGTCTTTTTATATGTCGGCATTCTATGGAAGTTATAGGTTTTAGAGTTTTAAATACAGACTCTAAACGGTGTGATTCAAAACAGTGATTATATAAATACGAAACGCGCTACATCCACGTATATACTTATAAATATATACGTTACCTATATATATATTAACAGATTATAATAATAGAAATAATATACTATAGTATAATAAAATATTGTATTATAATATATTATACTACTATATATATATATACTATATATATATCAATATATATAGTATATATAATATATATAATATATATTAATGATTATTTTTATCTCAAACAATTAAATTAGTTTCGTTGTGTTGTGTTAAAATTCCTCAGTTTACTTTTACACGAGTAACCAAAACTGTAACACCAAATAAAGAACTATTTATATATTATAATGAAGTGAACGTTGTTTTGATTGCTATTGTGTTTCAGGAATCAAAGAGCAGCACTATTCATCAGACCCATGTTTCTATAAAAGCATGATCTGATTTCTATATGGCGCAGGTAAACGCACCATTGTATAAAAAAACCATTGTCATATTATCATTCATTTAAAATTGTTAAAAACTTGAAATATCTAATAAGAGTAATAATAATTAACAATGTTCGGTAATAATAATGAATAATAATAATGAAAATTGCATGATAATAATTAATTAATAAATAAATAATAAATAATAATTAATAATAATAATAAAATCAATAATAATAATAATACATAAGTATTATAGTTTTCCTTTATTAATAATAATTAAATAATATCATATGATTTCCTTAATATTTACCATATTATTCCAGTTTTGTTAGTTTTTTTTCTCTTCTGAGCTTTCTGAAGTTTTTCCTTCGCAGGGTGTGAATTTGGATGTATTGAATGGAGATCGCTGGCGTTTCCAGGAGGGATGTTTAATACGTTTATATATTGCAGCCTTCTATGTCTCTAGATATGTACTGGTGAACTTAATATAGCTTGGCGGTAGAAATGCTTCTTGATTTATCCTCTTTATCCTTGATCACTAACTTATCCTAAGACTTGCTAACTCACTACAGGTCAAACAGGCAGTGTAAATCCTCCTAAAAAAGTAAAGAAAGAAGCGTGAAGAGTCCTTCCCACTTAACATCTAAGCGCATAGGAAGTTGAAAACCATCCATGAGTTGAGCATATAACGCAGAAAAGTGGTTTTTATCTACGTTGTTGTAGATAAGGTTTTCTGCTATTTTACGTGAATTGATCAAAATCGGTCGTCCTTTTTTTATTGCTCTCTTATGTAGATGTCTATAACTCATTTTAACAAAAATTGGTATCATCAGCTTCGCCAAGAAAGTAACTACCTTTTCTTCCTTTAAGCATGTGTCTATAAAAAGATATTTCGAAATTGTTGTCGTGTACAGTGAAGCCTACTAAGAAAGGTATAAACTCAACCCCTCTTACGGAGAACAAGAGGTAGCGCGGGCACCAGCAATCCCCCACCTCAACCAAGTTCATTCCTTTCCTCAACAATTGCCGCGAGCCTTGGCAGGATAAATCCGAAGGGATCCAGGTGTGGAACTTCGAAAGCAGCGAGATGCAAAAAACTCAACTAATGGCCGAGCCCATTACAGAATGAACAGAAGAATCTTCTAATCAGTTACAGAATAAACGCAGTCAGAAAAGTAATTAGTTACAGTCTAGATGAGGAAGTAATTAAAAGATAATAAATGTATTTTAAATAGGGTAATCACAGTTGCAACCGATAAAGCTATAAACAGTACTAATATCATAACATAAATAAAAGAATAAATTAACTAACTCCCCAACAACGCTAAAACCCGAAGAAGGAAAAATCGCGCCCTCACTCATACCAGCGCTAAAACAGAATTCTTCAACAGTCTACAGTCAAAGAGAAACCTCCCAGAAGCAAATTCCGTGCAAAAACAAGGATCAAAAGATCAAAAGAGCTAAGTCGTTTGTACCTTACAGAAAATCAAAGAAAAGCACAGGAGTCGTCAAAATATAAAAAATATATATAATTTTTTATTAATTAATCAAATTAATTCATTATAAATTAATTTTAATATTAATTATTATTTTGTTAAATGAGTTGTTGAATGATATAACTAACCCCGTACGAATCGAAGGAACATATGAGTAAGAAAGTTTAGTCATTCGTTTGTTCGTGTATACAGTGAGAAAGGAGGGAAGAGAAAATAGGTTTCTAACATTTTTTCTTCTTTTGAAAACTTCTTAATTTCCACGTATCGTGTGCGCCAATATATATATATATATATTATATATATATATATATATATATATATATATATAATATATATATATATATATATATATATATATATGAAACGCACATGTCAGCGCCTTGGTCGCACAGAACCCAGGTTGGTTTGTGTAGCCAACCGAGTCAGAAGAAACGAATTTCTCCTCAGAGGCAAAATACGCAAGAAATGCACATTACCGATACAACCTTGATTGCAGAGAACCGATCAAGGCGGATAGCCATCACTGTTTGCAACAGCATACGAGTCGACTCACAAGAGGTATAATAGTGGGATAGAGCCATATAGACGCTCCTCTAATCAATCCGAGCAGTGACTTACATGTTGTATCAGTTTCTATCATTATACCCGATACTTGAAATATTTATTATTATTCGGTATATACTTATAGTATAGTATAAAAAATAAATTCTATATTATATACCTTATATATATTCCATACTTCTCTACACTTAATATCTCGCTGTTATTATCAGATAAGTCCAACAAATGATGTGAATGTCATAGAATCATCTCACACTGCAACATCTTTCTTTTCTAAACAACTAATTCAGTAATATATAGTAGACATAGCTATTAAATACTAAACCTTAGAGAGATTTAGATACTTATTAATACACCTATGTTGTTAACTAAAATATAATAATGCAACTTCCATTATTTTCTTAGATAATTTATATCAATACAATATAATATGCTCCTATATAAGGTTGAATTTCTACCCGCGCCCACTCCTTCGTCTATAATATATATATATATATATATTATATATATATAATATATATATTATATATATATTATATTATATATATACTATATATATATCTATACTAATCTGTACATGCGTACATCATTCGAGAGTCCACCAGCGTATATAATTCGAGAGTCCAAAGCATACGCCATGAAGAGTTTAGCAGGATGACTCAATGGACAAGTCATTTTGTTCGGCTCACCCTGAGGCCAGGTATAGGAAGGGCGAATAGTTTCGTACACTCGAAGACGGCTGAACGAGGAATAGGGTAGAAAGAATAATTCTTTTTTTGAGTCACACTTCTTATTCTCTCGCTATTAGCAAATGTGAATTGATTAGAGTAGAGCTATTGTTGCAGAAGTTATTTGATTCATGTGTTGCATAATAATTAATTGAAGGAAATAGCCTTTGCATAATTGGTCATTCTAATTGATTTTTTAATGCAATTTCCTTTCTTAACTCAAACACCTAATCAATCAATTTATTCACATTGTATAATTTATTTAAACATTTTTTGCGCTTTATATATATATATATATATATAATATTTATATATATATTATATATTATATTATAGTAATATATATATATCATATATAATATGGAACAAATAATATTATTTATATACTATATATTATATATACTAATTCACAATCTGTATACCTAATATATATCGGTCCAGACGTAATACCCAGTGGTGAGTGTGTGTGCTATTGATTACGATTACTTAAGTGTGATAGATGCCCATATGGTCTTATTACACGCGTCACATGGTGCCTGACATCAGTTTCATTCGACGAGCGTTTGAACCAATACACACAACTAGCTTTGCTTTATATATTCGAAAACGACCTTGGAAGAAAGGAATAGGATATGCAGTTTCTTTCTATCTATCTTTTTCTCTATTCTTGAATAAAGGAATAAAGGAAAATTGTTTTAAAGAGAATATTACCTTAGCACGTATCATTAGAATTTTCATTATAGACGTAATTTTGAGTGAATTTTAATGATAAGCAATCACAATTGTATCGAATTAAAACTGAGCATTTTTTCATTTTTATTGAAACCGAACATTCCGTCATTTTAATTAAGATTGAGCACTTTGTCATTTTAATTAAAACTGAACTTTGTCATTTTAATTGAAATCGATTTTCATATAATTTAAAACTGAGCATTTTTTCTTTGCAAAAAGCAATCGAGTAATTTTCATTTTTGCCAGAATAGTTCATAATGGATAATTAATCTCATAAATCCTTATTTTGCTTGTATACAGTTTAAGATCTTCCATAAGTCGTTGGAAATCATTTTTTATACACCCAATTAAAACCATTTTCCTCATTTCTTCCGACTTCGCCGCAGCTCACTAACGCTTAACCTTACAACAGACGCTTTACTTTTCATTTTTCACTAACGCACTACGTGCCATTGGAAATTCGGTAGAAATGGCGGAAAACGAATGCCATGGATTGGCCGTCTGACAGCCCGCCCCAACGCTCAAGAGCGGGATACAATCAGCGCAGAGGATTAGACAGACCTGTTCGAAGAGCCAAAGTACCATTCCATCGTCGATGCCTAGAATATTCTTTCCCTACACAAAGTCGTGAAATAAGCTGTCTCGAAACCTGCCACGAAATAGGGAAGCGCGTAAGCAAGACAACGCTTAAGCTGGCCCATTTACTGGAAATTCGGAAAAATGAAAAGAGGCGGCCGAAGTAGAAAAAAGGGAGAAGGAAGATGAAATGGAGGAGAAGTGGTTAGGGTGAAGGAGAGAAATGAGATGAAGGAGAGAAACGAAAGTAAAGGAGATAATGAAGCCGAAGCACCTTGCTCCGGGGGAGCCCGAGCCTCCCCAAATGTTTATGGAAAAAGCTCAGAGGAAAAAGACAAGAGTCAGACAAAGATACAATTCGTTGGTAAAAACAGCGGGAAAAAACCATGTTTAGCAGTAAGACCGTTCCCCAGAGAGGAACCTCTAAAAGACAGTGAAGGTGCCCCTTCCACTGCAGAATATTCCGTAGAAGCAATGATGAGATTTATCACCTATACAGGTACTAGAAATATTCTATTCTCTTCATTTATCCGAGAAATTAAACGTCTAATGGATAACTACCAGAGACTGGCCGAGAATGAGCCATTAGGAAGCCTGTTTGAGAATAAGAAGGTGAACTACATGATCATCACTAAAGTGTTAGATTATGTTGATTCAAAAGAAAACAGTTCCTTATTAAGGGCAGCAATTTTAAGAAGTTTCGACCCAGAGTTGGACACCGGAATTCTGATAGAAAGAGTTATAAAGTTGGAAAGAGAAATTCCTCTTCACTCCAATCTGATTGAAGAAGAACAAGAGAATATATATGAAGTTTCTATATTAGCTACAGTAGATGAAAGAATAGAGATGAATGTCATAGGTGAAGCCGCAGAAGCGAAAAAAGAGGTCCCAAAATATGTATCAGTAGAGGAGAAAGAACAGCTACGTATTTTAGATAAATCTTGGGAAGATTGTTATGCTCAAACGAAAGTGATGGGAGCTTTCAATCACCTTCGAGCAGAGAAGAATCCATTGGAGATTCACGGAGATTTTGGAACTGTTGCCTATCACCTGAGGAGAGAGAACGACACCCTGGTTCCTCCCACCTCGCCTGACAGAGCTCGGAAAAGGGACCAGGCGGAAGGAGAGAAAGCGGTAAAGAAAGAGATGTAGACAATATGTGAAAGGGGAGAAATACCGACAAGACACTAAATATATATATATATATATATATATATATTATATATATAATATATAATATATATAAATATAAAATATACCGTGTAATATATAATATATATTAAAAACGAAATTGCACATTACATATTTAGATATGTTCCAATAAATAAATTTATACCAATATAATAATAAAATATAATAATTATAGTATACTATACAGGTACCTCAAAAATACTATGCATTAGAGGGGTTTGAACCTGTTGCGTTAGGATATGTGTCTTTGAGTTTTTATGCAACCCATTTCCCTTATAAAAGTCTAGGAATCTAAGTACCCATCAAATTCATTTGTATATATAGATTAAATATATATAATATATAATATATATATATATATTAAAAAAAATATATATATATATAAAAAATAAAATAATATAATTATATAATATATATATATAAATAAAAAATATTAAATATAAAATTTGAATATATATAATATTTTAGTTGATGTTAGAGAAAAAGAAAATGTGTGTGTGTATGTGTGTGTCTGTATAAATACACACAGCTGAATGGCAATGAAGGTACATGTAAGTACTAAAAGTAGAAACTAAGTAAAATAGAACGAGCGGCTTAGTGCAGAGGCCCTGAACACGCATCCTTAATATATAATGGATAATAGTTACATAACTTGTCCCAAATGAGGTTTAATGAATAGTTAGTGAATTTATTAGCAGGAGGAAGAGAGCATATCACCACCCCACCTCCTAAACCTACACCCCCCACTTACGTAAAGTCAAAGACATAAACACCAAGTAATAGAATCTGCCGTTTCATTGAATTATAAGGAAGGAAGTGACCAAACAGTAGAGATATTTAAACTCAGACACCTAATATATATCCTAATAAAAAAATAAAAAATATAAAAACCTAATATAATAACTAAAAAATTAAGTAATAAAGTATAAAAAGTAAATTAAAAATACATAAAGTAAAAATATATTGATTTGGAAATAAAACCTATAACTCAAAAACAAATTTAAAGAAACAGAACAAAAATAAAAAAAACCCACCCCCCAACCCCAATACTAAATAATAACTATACTATGAGTACATGAACACAGAAATATATAATACCTGAAAACAACAAGTACGCTTAAAAATTCACCCTATAGGACGGCATTATCAATTATGATTTTAGATCTAATTATACAAAACCATAGTTTCATCCACATTCTGTTTACAGTTTTAGGAGTAATAAAAAAGAGATGGAGGATTAAAATTGAAAAAGTGCATTTCCCTAAGGAGGAATACTAAAGATAGTAGTAGTAACAGTTTTGAGTTTCTGTAGTTTTTAAGCCTATCCCCAGAGGTATGCCGCCGCTGTAAATCCTTGAACGGGAACAAAAGCATTTATGGAATAGATGCCACCGTTAGTCATGGTAAAAACTGTAAGTCCACAAGAGCGGGTTGGAGTAGACCGAGAGGGTCCGTCTACCCCCATGACGCAAACGCCCGGTACCATACCAATGCATGCCGTTTAGCCATATATAGGAGGTATATATGCGCCTGTGTGAGTACGTTTTAGCCATATACACGAGATGTATATGCAATTGTTTTTACTGTTTTGTTACTAATCTTATATTCCTTTTTAGAACGGAAGAAAAGAAAGCAGATCTCATGACCACTTTCGAATGGAACGCTGAAGGCGTCAAGTTTGCAGAAATGTCAGAGAGAAAGAGAGAGAGAGAGAAAAACAGTAGGATCCACGTTTTAGTTCAAGGCACTACCCAGTTGATACAAATCAAAATTCAATGGTATATGAAACCCTCCATCAAAACTTCAACACAATCTTGATCAAAATTATACGAATTAACATACCAAATAATAAAACCACATAAATGCAGCCAATCCAAAAAAAAAATCCAAATCCAAATAGCGATAATCCTAAAGTTAACGACTCATACAAAACTGTAATATATATATATATATGATATATATTATATATATATATATATAATACAATCACTCTTTAAACCTATAATAATAATGAAATAAAATATAAATCTTTGAAATAAATAATATAATATAATAATATTATACTATAAAAATAATAAAAACAATAAAATAATGTAAATAAATTATAAATATCCAACCCTTTAAAATAATAGTATAATCAGTTCCCACTTCCATACATCATTCCAATTATTAAAATCAGTCACACTAGCATATTTCTTCTATCATTTATGAATAGAGTAAAAGACGGACAAAAGTTACTTGTGACAGGCATCACAATGTAGCGTTCGGTCATTGTATTGATGTATGTTTTAAAAACAGATCAAATTTATCTGTCTTCACATATCTGTGTTATGTACAGTTTAAAATCCGAAGCCAAAAAATTAAACAGGAGACAAAAAAGAGACCCCAAATTTAATTATTAGAGAAGATCTCAAATGTATTCTCAGATAGGTTAGACAAGGGATACAACATAAATGTTTTGTGGTCTTTAGAGATGCCTTTAAATTATCCGAGATGAGAAGAATCCAGAACCAAAAGATAGAATTTTCTCTTATTCTGCTTATTAACAATATTATAGGAAATTAAAGAGACTAACAAGATAAGATCGCGCCGGAACGGGAATGAAGACAAATCCTACTTCCACCTGTGCGCTTAGACTCGCCCATACCTAAGAACTATAAAACCATCTTCAACATCCCATACCCCTCGTTACACCAGAGCCACCAAAGGTAACAACCCACTGATACAGGTGCGTTACTATGAGCGAGCTCACAGTATTATTCCTAGTTCAAACTCTTTAATCTAGGTCACACACACGGCACCACAAGGTCGCCAAAAAAATTAGTCGATGTGCAATGGTGCTAAACTTGCCAATCGTATGTATGGTGCTAAAGGATGGATGGCTAATCACAATACTTCATCTGGCAATGGGTCTACTTGCCCATGTTCCTTGGCCGGTCGCATCGAAGGCAGGAAGGACGACCACTTGCTCCAACCAAAAGGACTGTTAAAAAGTAACACGATCTAATCTTCCAAAGGTTAAATATCACACTCAGAGAGGACACTAATACGGCACGGACGGCACACCATAGATTACAAAACTATATCACAACTTTAGCATTGTTGCACAGTAACTTCATTTTTGTCTCCATGCACTACCACACATAAACAACCAAAATGAAAAACCCACATTACTAATATATATCACGTAAACAATCAATAAAAAACCAATATATACTATAAAACGAACAAACACCCCTCCACTCTCGATAATATAACTAACATACTCCATAACAACTCCACCTCACCACACTAACTAACTATACCCCCACACCTTAACACTAACAAACCCTAACTATAACTATATACCCCCAAATCAATAACGTACTATATGCAAAAATATATGAACATTACAAATGGCAATCATCTATAGCACAAAGTCCTGGGCCACACTATCGGACATGGCGCGATTACGGAAAATACGCCAATACTACAAATAACATTTAAGGCTCATAAAGTCTCTATTCACAACGAATTTACCATATCCAATGTTCAATTGACCTAACCAATATACCTTAGCATGTTATGCCCGCAATCAATGCAAATCCTTGTCCCAACTATATCATATAATAATTACCAAAAACCATAACGAAGCCCATAGGAGTTTCAGCAACGCCTTTCTGATGGGCTAAAAGGCGAGATTATGCCTGGGACAAACAATCAACCACCTCAACCACTCCCGGCCGCTCATCTGATCCCCAACGAACACCCATAACGACGCGTATAAATAAACGGTTTGGTGCATCAGAATTAAAAGAATTGGTAGGTGTCGCGAGCGTTTCAGTACCAGGAAGGGTGATGACCAAAAGGAAAAAAAGATCCCATGAATGAGAATGACATCGCCATAGGTGACGTAATACGAAGGTAAGTAAAATCTCATGGATATTTGGATAATGAATTGCTCTTATTTTAGTTGTTTTATGTACTTTAAATTGACTTTTAAACATAAATTAGTTGGATTAAAAAACCGATTGCACACATAGCTTGTAATCGATCGATCTAAAAGGATTTTTGTAGAATTCTTTTAATCCGAATATGTTCACCACCATTATTGCTAAATATACATTTCTCTTCCTTGCCGCATACGTAAGTTTGGTTTGGACTTTTGAGGTTGAAGCGGGTGAGAAACAAATGGGAGATTGAGGAAAAATGTCTATGAGTTATAACACCCCGGAAAAAAAGACACACTTGCCAAGAAGATGGCAGCTGCGCCGGATGAGGGAAACAAACAACAATAGTAAACCATATAGAACCCTTATTAGTGGACCTTAAGAACTCCTATAATTATTTTGCAATATTTCTACTAGATATTGACATTTCTATTTGCAATGTTATACAGTATTGGAAATTAGCACTCGTTATGAGAACTTTATTTTTTGCAGGTATTTTAATATGACATTTTCCATTTGCATGAATTTTACTTAAGAAGGATTAGCACTCGTTTACAAATACAGTCTATAGATTGACTAAGCTTACGTAGTTAATATAGGAGAACTTTACGCAGAGATTGCAATTATTCCTTCACGATGTCTGAAAACAAGAATAGAGTGATAAACATTGCCCTATACAGTTTAAGACCAGAAATGGAAGTAAGAGGTAGTGACAAAAACGCAGTTTTAAGCTTTAAGTTGATCATTATGGTGATGAAATCGCAAAACATTCTATCCTGAAAAAATACTTCTTTCAATAGAATAAGAATACTAAGAATATGGTACTACCTGTTTGAAAACCTTCAAGTAACGAAGGGGAGATACACGGACTTTCTCACCAGTTTATAACAAATACAATTATAGTATTAGCTAGTCTTCTATATTTTGCAATCTATTTTATAAAGAATTCGCTAAAATAATTCGCTGACACACAACCTATTGTCAGATTGTATTCAGAAAAAAGTTTCAAGAAGGATGAATAAATAAAATTCGGCAACCTTCCTGGGAAGTCATTCGTTGTAAAGATTTAGCCAGTGAAAGGGAGTAATGGCTGAGAGAAGCAATTATCAAAGACGAAGAAACAAATAACTTTAGGTAGGAAATGAAAAAATAGTTCTATTGGCTAGGATTAAGATTTAGAAATATATAGTCTATTTATCGATCGTCTTTCCTTTATTTTAAGCATGGTTTTTAACGATGTACTTATAGATTAAGAAATTATCGATATTTATGATGAGAAAAAAACTTCTAAAAACTTCTTTCCTTGTTGGCAATGAGTCGTACGTAAAGAGGCAGTGGCCCCTAGTATCTTACCTAAGTCTTATTGAGCCAACGCAGTGAACATTCTACCCAGGGGTAGAAAGCTCCGGAAAATGATGATTGAAGTAAAGACAACCCATAATATAAGAAAACGCTGAAAGTTCTTTTCCTTGTTGGTCATAAGCAGTACGTAAGAGATAGTGGTCTCTAGTATTTTAAGTCTTATCTCCCAACGCAGTGGACGTTTTACCTAGATGTGAAAGTCCCGTAAAATAGATGAAAGGAACCAAAGCTTCACATACGTATAACTTAGAGTTTAACAATTTAGGTATCACAGTTAAAATCTTACTTCCTTCAGTAAAAAAACTAATAATTTTTTTTTTTTTTTACATAGGGTTAGATGACCTAATGAAAAAATTACTTCAACCGGTTTCATCAGTTTTAAGACAATATAGCCAAATACAACATTTAAACCTACATCATTGTTTATACTAGAAAACCCATAAAACATAATTAACCTATATGGCTAGTACCAAGGCGGAAAAAAAAAGGGAATGTATTAAAAAGAAAGAAATAGATGAAAAAATTTCAGTTGTCTATGCTCGCCTTATAAACAAGTAAAATGACATTTTAAAGCCAGAAAAAAAAAAAAAGTGCAAGTTGAAAACAAGGACCTATAGTGAAGATCCCCAGTCTCCCTCCGCTTGTCCAAATTAAGGATTTGAGTGGAAGAAAGACGTTTTAGAACTATAAGACAAAACATAGAGCGCTATAAGCAGAATAAGTATAAAAAGAACCTTAGTTAGCATTACTAAAGTTAAAACTATATATTAAGAAAATAAATTTTTCAAAAAGATTATGTAGAATGACTATTCTGCTTATTTAATCTTCAACAAGTCATTTACAAATCTTAATGATATCTAGACTTCAAACGCTCCTTTCACAGATCACCCTGAAATTAGTGCGCTTTTTGATAGATATAAAACTCTAGTTGGCTCAGAACGTGTCTATACTTTGTAAGGAAATAATTTTTAGTTATAACACAGAATAACTACTTTTCAGTTTTTTATATTCGCTCCAAAAGATTTATTGACCAAGTTGACACATATTATCTATTTATTCTATATCATTAATAGGACCAAATAACCGTAAGTTAATTTACCGAAGAGACGTGGCCAACCAAAATTTACGTATTAAATTCAATTAAAAAGAAAAAAAAGAAGGTTTTTCTTTTGGAAAAGAATAAAAATTATAAAATAACATACAGGCAAAGAGAATTGCCAACTACATGTTTCTATAGATTTCATATATGGAATAAAGCCATACTCACATTTAATAATTTAGAAAAGACACTGTAAAGATCTGGTATGCCATACAATCAGAATGTTTAGATATTAAAGTGAACAATGCTAGAAGAGATGTAATCGAACCAGTTTCATGATAACAATTAACAGAAAAAAACCCCGGTACTGACGAGTCAAGCATAGAATTGTAATTATATTATTACACAATAACTATACCCAACAGCCAAAAATAACAATAACAATAAACACGATCATTCAATACAGAAGTTAAATATTATAAAAGCAACAATGTTACTGACCACACAAACCTAGAGTAGGAACACTAAGTAGCATAAATCCTGCTAAACGTCAAAACAACATTATAACTAATAGTCCTCGTACCTCCGCATTATATGTAGATTTTAAGAATATTCAAAACATCGTCAATAGTATAAATGTAGAATAAACGACATCGAACTAACTTAAAAGTTCAAGAAAGAACCACAAACGTAAAAAAAGGAATACCACATTTAAAGCCGGATTTAAACAGAATATAATCACCTCTCTTCATAAAGTTTCTTTTACTATACAACTTACTAACAATCTACAACATCTAAACGCCTAACAACCCCAAAGCTCGACACCCGGCACTCAGTAAAACGCAGCATTGATCTTAATGCAATACTCCCACTTCGTCAAGACCAAGGAAAGCTCTTTAAGAAAGATACAAAACAATATATCAAAACAGACAACGCTACTAAAAACCTAATAAACCCTCGCACCATGAAATGTCTCCAGGGCCCTGATCCTCCGACAACACCCCAAAATACACAATCACAAAGGTTTAAAAATAATTTAATTAGATATAATTCAAATTTACAGGTTGAAAAATCTGACTCTTAAACCCAGTATTGCGGAAAATAAAAAAACATATTGTACTACGTAACAGAGACAGTATACGAAACCAGAGCAGTATTCAATACCCATTCCTTCGGGGAAAGGGCCCCCCAATTTAAGGCGATTCCTGAATAAACACAACCTACCACTCATAGACAAATTCAAAGAGTACTCGCGCGCAAATAACTTAAAAAAACCAACAATTGACCCTCAGTAAACGCCAAAATGCTATAAAAATTTTTTAGATGTTAATGATTGTCTCCAAAGAAATTTCGGACTGCAAAACAGGAACTTAAAATCAACTAATAAAAACGCTAATCCACACAACACAAGAATCTCTATAGCTCTCATAATGCAAAAAAACCTATACTCATAAAAAAATTACAACCAACAAAAAAAATCATAATTTAATTGATAAAATAGCAGCACATGAAATGTTTCTATATTAACTACAATACAAATTACTAGCTGCTTTATAGAAATCCAATATAGTATTTATTTTTAGCTTCGTCTATGTTCAAAATTGTAGAATATCAAATAACAACCATGTGAAAATACCTCATTTGCAACATTATCATTTCAAAAGAATCCAAACATCATTCAATTGTTCATCTTTCAAGATCTATGAGGAATATAGCATGGCGCTCTACATCCTCATAAATCACCCCAACTCATACACCAGAGTCTAGCCAATAATCGAGGGCACCAGGACTAAACCCATACCTAATGGATAAAAATCAAATAGTTTTATGAACATAACCGTTAAAGTAGGATGCAACGGATATCCTGTCTTGTCAAGTACCAACCTATTAATACAAGTTAGAGAACGCCACCTCAATAACATACAATATGCCTGAAATCACCTAGCAACGAAAAAACCAACCAAGCAGAAAATTCAGCTACACACACTAAAGGTCTGCGATTGGTTAAACGGGAACATTAGTAAACCATCCAATACATGTCTCGACTGTCTAAATCTTTATAATTCTACCACATCCCATCCTCTTACTTTCTTAAAGGACCCCAAATAGCAACAAAACAGCTAAGGAGTGGGAATCAACTAATAGAAGAGTATGAAAATCATCAAGCCACCATGTGCATAATGACCGCACCTTACTTGCAATAACCAGGGTTATTAACTAAAGGAAGCCCTTCGGCACCTCATTCCACATTTAGTATTCTGAGCACGCACAAGTTTGGTATAACGATTCATGATAGAGGACATAACCAACAAATATTGGAAGTATATAGATTTTAGAGTTTTATAAAATATAGACTCAAAAGGTGGTATATTAAATTGGTGATATAATACGCCCTCGCCTGCGTACATTCACTATACATTATTTAATCTAAACTAAATATTGTTTCAAATTTACAATTTAAAAAAACAGTGGAAAGGAAAAAACAAAAATACACCACAAATAACACATCAACCACCCTATATATAATACTATAAAAAATAAATGAATATATAATAATATATATGAATATATATATGATTTTTTACTAAAAAATTAATTATAGTATTCTTAAGATGTCGTTAGTAAAATTTCATTACTTTTACAGAGTAACCAAAATGTAACCCAAAGAGAACTGTAATGATATTAATAATGTAATAAAGTACTTTAATTACTAATAGATCGCATCGAGTAAATCGAAAATAGATGTCAAGTATGTTAATATTACGGTGTTCCTAAGAAATATTTTATTTTCCACATTGGGAGCAATAAAACGAAAAAATTGTTAAAGAAGTTTACAATTAATACATCATCTTGAAAATTGTTGAACACTGAATAATTAAATAAAAAGTAAAACATTACAATGATTAATCTGATCGAATAATTAATAATAATAATAAAAAAAATAACTAATAAATAATAAACTAATCAAATAAATAAAAATCAATCAATAAATGAATAAATAATCCCAAAATGAAACGACACATGAATTGGCAATAATAAAATAAAATAAATCAATAAATAACATCAATAAATAATAAAATAATAATAATATAATAATAAATAAAGAATAAAGAAAATAATATTATTTATTATAGATCTTTAAATATAGTATAGACATGATATATTCCTATACTTATATGTATATCAATTACCTAACTCCTTTTCTTAAAGGTTCTTTTATTACTCATATAGTAGAAAATGAAATCCAGATTTTATTCGAGTGAGAAAGTAATTGAGATGCCCTCTACAGACAAATGATATAACGGGACCTCAATAATCAGCAGGAACAAAAGCGATGTCTAATGTTACAAACATTTACTATTCATTCCCACTCCGCTAACCTCAGAATATTGTACGTCCGAAAACAACTCTACAAAATTAAATATAGCATTGATAAAGAAATGCTTAATCTATGATTATAACACCTTTTATCCATCATTAGATTTACTAAATATTAGAGACATAAGTAACTTAAAAAAGCTGAAACAAAACAAGGAAGTAGGTAAAATTCTCCTAAAGACAAGTACCACCAGTAATAGGAAAGTCGCAAAACCTCCTTCCAGCGCTATAATAAGGAAGGAAGTCTGGAACCTAATCAGATAGAAAAATATAGAAAAAGAATTAGGGTTTTCTAACTTGTATAGGTCTCGTGGTATAATAAATAAAAGTCGACAATAATCCAAAAAGCGGACCAGCGCCGCACCCAATGATCACCACAAAAGTGTTTAATCAAAGAAGAATGTCACCACACCTTCACTTAACATCAAACAAACCATATAGCGATAACATTACCAAACAATAGAACGAGAAACGCTGGTCTTACACGCAGTGACAGAATGATATTCGTAAGTTGATGTACATTCCTCAAAAGAAGTAATCCAACCCCCTTACGGAAAAGGGGGCAAAACACCCACTAGACAAAGAAACATGCAAACAAAGAAAAATAATAACACATCTACGTATGCGATAAGTAAGAAAGTTCATCAACTTATACAGATATATAAATATTTATGAATAAATATCATTTGTATATATATGAATCTTTAGGGCAATGTGATGGAATGAGAAGGTTAAGTCTGGGGTTCAGAGTGTTAGATAGAGAAAGTTGTAGATGAATGGCAGGAAGGTGGTGGTGCAATTAAATCGTTGTGAATGTAAAAGGACTAAGTCTTGGAGAGTGACGCTAGAGTCTAACATGAGGGTATAGTTGTTAACCTGTGGTATATTGTGACCTAAGTGAACTATGCAAACGCATTGCATCCAAACTACTAAACTCAATTGTAAGAAATGAAGAAACACAAACTTTAATGGGATACATAGTGAAGTCACTCTGCTTCTACTAATAGATTA
>JABUQX010064019.1:0-5000 GCA_015478945.1 Trachelipus rathkii
ATAAGTATATAATTAAATAAATAATTAAATAAATAAGTTAAATAAATTAATAAATAAAATAAATAATATAAAATAATAAATAAATAATGAAATAATAATAATAAATTAATAAAAAATAATAAAATAAATAAAAATAAATAAAATAAATAATCAAATAAATAAATAATTAATAAATAAGTTATTAATTAAATATTTAAATAAATGTAATAAATAAATATATAAAAAAATAATTTTCGCTTGTGGCGAAATTTTTTTCGCGAATGTGTTTTGAATATCGTTCTAAAATTATACATCTTAATGTTTAGGGATTTTTTCTCTTACCTATATTCAGGACCCCCTAGTTTCTGGTAATAAAAACAACAATTTACGTATCTGAAGGTACTGTTCCTGAAGAAGGAGGTACGTAGCACTAAACCACAAAGGAACCAAACATTGATGTCCGTAGGGAAATAGTACAACAGTTGAAAGATTACCGTTATTCTTTCATTTCAGTTAGGTTTTCTCTCTTTAACTATCATTCAGGACCTCACTAGTTTCAGGTAATAAAAAACAATAATTCACGATCTAAGGTTACTTTTCCTTGAAGAAAGAAGGATTAGCACTAAACGCAAAGGAACCAAAATCATTGGTGTCCGTAGGGAAATAGTTTATTAACAGTGAAAGATTACTGTTAATGTACTCCCTTCCAGTTAGCGGTTATTTCTTTTACCTAGATTCAGGACCCTCACTAGGTGTTTCAGGTATATAAAAACAATAATTCACGTATCTAAGGGTACTGTGGTCTGAAGAAGAGGTATTTAGTACTAAACCACAAAGAACCAAAGCATGATGTCCTAGGGAAATAGTATATAATAGTAAGAGAAAACATAACTGGAAATGAAGATTAACAGTTAATCTTTCAACTGTTGTACTATTTCCCTACGGACATCAATGCTTTGGTTCCTTTGCGGTTTAGTGCTACCTACCTCCTTCTTCAGGAACAGTACCCTTAGATACGTGAATTGTTGTTTTTAATACCAGAAATTAGTGGGTCCAGAATAAAGGAAGATTAAAAAAACCTAACTGAAATGAGAGTATGTAATGTAGTAATCTTTCAACTGGTGAAACTATCTCACTACGGACATCAATATGCAAAATTATTCTTTTATATATTTATTTATTCATTTATTTAAATATTTAATTATATACTTATTTATTTATTTATTTATTTATTTTATTTTTTATTTTATTTTTTATTTATTTTATTATTTTTTAATTAATTTATTTATTATTATTATTATTTATTTATTTATTTTCTTATTTAAATTTAATTTATTATTTTTTTAAATTTTATCTTTAAGGATTCGACTTATTTTTTTATTTATCTTTTAAAGGATTTTAATTTATATATTTTATTCATTTTATTAATTATTTATTAATTTATTATAATTTTTTTTAATTATTTATTTATTTATTTTTATTTTTTAATTATATTTTATTATATTAATATTATATTATTATTATATTATATTATATTATTTATATTATATTATATTATATTAATATTATATTATATTATTATTATATTTATTATATTATATTATATTTATATTATATTATATTATATTATATTATATTATATATATTATAATATATTATATTCATATTATATTATATTTTATTCAGTTAGTTAATTAAATTAGATTTACTATTATTAAATTTATTGGATTTATTTATTATTTATTTATTTTTTTTTATTAATACTTATTATTATTAATTTATTTTTACCATAATTTATGAATTTATTATTACTTTATAATTATTATGTATTGATTTATTTATTATTTATTAATTATTTATTTAATAATTGATAATATTTATTGTATGTATTTATTTATTTATTTATTTATTTAATTTTTTATTTATGTATTTAAAATCGAAAATATATTTTATTGAATTATTTATTTAAATTTATATTTATGTATTTAAAAGCGAAATATATTTTATTGTATGTATTTACTTAATTTATTTATTTATTTATTTATTATTTATTTATTTATTATATTTATTTGTCCTAATATCTGTCCTTTGATAAATATGCTCCGTGGCGTAATTTTGCTTGTGGCGAAATTTTTTTCGCGAATGTGTCGCGAATGTGTTTTGAATATTCATTCTAAAATTATACAACATCTCTTCCAATTCTAGCCATCCGGCTGCCTTGTTAAAAGCATCAATACCTGTCTCAATCCGCAGTTCGCGATGAATTTACTCCAGTGTTTACTGACGCTCTAAACAGGGACAGTGTGGCGCATTCTGCTGGTCTTTCCTTGCGCGCAACTTTCCATACATTCCCCTCATGGCTTCAATTTTTGCTTGCAGAATTAATAGCTATAATGATTTCCCCTTTTCTCGAATTGTAATCCTTAACCAAGATCAACTCTTATGTCATTTATTCAGGTTCGCTCAGCGCCCTCCAAGCGCTTAAAACCCATTATTCTAAAAACACAATGGTATCGCTGTACAACAATTTTTTCGGCTGCTCCATTCCCGGGAAAACAAATTATTTTATGTTGGACCCTCTCTCTGTAGGGGGTAACTGGCAATGAAATGGAATAGAGAGGCCAAAATGGCCGCTTCCTCTTCTCGGAGTTGTTCCAGATGTCATTCGACAAGCCACCTTCCATTCAACTGATTATTACCCTGCTCTCCGACAGGGCTTTCGTTCTTGTTGGCAAGAGTGCTGGACGAGTGATCAGAGCGTGAGTGAAACTAGAAATATAAAAAACCGCAAGCATTGGCTGATGATCTTCTCCCCACAAACGAAAGCGCTTACACCTAGGTGGTACTTGCACGCCTCCGTATTGGCACACCAATATAACTCACAGTCACTATATGTCACGGACCCCCCCCCATTTGAAATTTGCCGTCGCCATAACCCGCAATCTGTTCGCCATAATCTTCATTGATTGTTTCAGTGGACCTTTTCGCCGACGTAATTTTCTTTCACGATACCATAACAACCTTCCAAAAGATTATCCATATCTTACAGAATCTTTCCCCACTGTTAGTATGGCGACATTTTCTTTTTATCTCCAAGAAGTGAATATTCTTCATTAACATATGATTTTGTTATGTAAAATTAGACTATTTATAATGCAAGGATACTTTTAATTAGTTTTTATTTATTTTTGACTGACTGAATATTCATTTCTTCATTCAAATCTTCCTTTGACGTTTTGAAATACGTATGGCCAGGGCCGCCCATGATGTTGTTTTCAGGCCAGTGTGGCAGCTTCTTTGGAAGCCGTGGTGGGTTTTGCTACACTACTCCAAAAAAAAATATATAGAATATATATATATATATATATATATATATATATATATATATATAACTATATATATATATATATATATATATATAATATATATATATATATATATATATATATATATATATATATATATACATGGCGTCGCCAGCTGCCAAGCCAGGGGGGGGCAGCTTAAAATTTTATAGAGCTTTTATTATACATATATATAGTATATATATAATATATATATATGAATTAATATATATATATATATATATATATATATATATATATATATATAGATATAATATATATATATTATATATATATATATATATATATATATATATTATATTATATACTATATATATATATATATATAATAAGAAGAAGACATAAAAACTAGAAATAGTTGTATGGATAATTAAAACTGATTAATATTTTAATACAATAGGCAAATACAATATGCAATGATGGAAAATTCACAATAAGAGCAGATCAAAACTGATATATTAAAAAATAATTTCCTTGGTTCAACGCAAATTTACAACTACTGTTTGATAAATAATTCATAATTGTCAAAGAAACAATTTTCTGTTACACTCATCATAGCCAGTCCGTTAAACCTGTCGTCTTCCATAGTACTTCGCAGCTAAGTCTTGATCCTTCGCAGAGTACTAAAAGGTGTTCTACTGTACTGGTGGTGCATTGCTGGGCGAGTAGTTCATCAAAAGCCATTTTCGTCGGACGAGAAAGAAAGGCTCAGTTCCTTTAAGACTGAGAGATAACAAATATTTTAGTTCTTCACTACTCAGTTTCTTGTCCCTCCAAATTTTGTACCAAAGTTCTAGCTCTTCTTCTATACCTTTGAGGGATAGAAAACTATTAAAATGAAGCTGTTCTTTCCTTTTACTCATCATTGTTATGAGAAAAGCAGTGGAAAGGAGTAGATATGTTCAATGCATAAGACGGTGTATTTCAGGTAGAAACCTAATTCCAAAGAAGAGGTGTATAGATCCAATACGGAGTTATAAGGAATCTTCTCCAGAACTCCGTGGGATTTGTTGCCGGATGGTTGCTGCGGTGCTCTGCCTACCAACAGTCCGTGGTATATTCAGATCAAGTCCCAGTTGTTCAGAGATATTGATTAGCTTCTTTTAACACTTCGTCGGTGATTTTTCTTCATCTTTCAGATGGCTCCAAACCATTTCCACAATATGTTTAAATGTGCTGCGAAGTTTTGACGATATCCAAGGCCTTGGATTGGAGAGCATTTACAATTCTGGCTATAACATCGCAGAGTACTTCGCGATCAATATCATAGCCATGATAAATGACGACTTACATGCCGCTGAATGCAACTGAAAAGCGCTTTTTCTTGTGGCTGTATTTCCTTCAATGGAATGGATTTTTAATGCTTGCATCATTCGTACAAAGTGCTCTTAAACACTCTGATTCACTTGTGTTGTTCAGACCATCTGGTCTGCCATAGGCTTGGGATGTTCGCGAAAAAACATAATAATGTCCTTTATAGTTCCCCACACTATTTGAATTTCTGGGTATTGTGTTCAAATCATTTACTATTAGATTTTGTTTGTGTGAAAAAGCAGTGAAAGAACAATGCTTTTGTATACTTTTTCCGCAAATATTGCTTGGTTAACTCCTTCTTTGCCGGACATCGTAGAACAGCCATCGAACCCAAGCCCACGC
>JABUQX010064019.1:7500-15816 GCA_015478945.1 Trachelipus rathkii
TTCAACATCATCTAGTTCAGCTAAGAAGGTGGTTCTCAGTCAACATCACTTACTCCCTCAATTGGTGACCAACGGAGTGGACTATGTGCCACTGGAGTGGCACAACGAACACCAGCCAGCATTCCATCTTCTCTCAAAGTTGTTCGCCGTGGTAGGACATTTTGTTGTAGAGTTTGTCTTTACCACCATCGTTCAACGCGGCAATTACATCAATTCAGTTTCTTCTGCTGGCGCTGCCTCTGTTCGGTCATCCTGCTAACAGCTGTACTGTGCTCTCACTGCAGGTGCAGACAAACTGGCACGTAATGAGTACAGAGTGGTCGACCTTCTCAGTGGCTTTAAATGGTGCACACCAGCTCTCATCTTGACAGGCTGACCAACGTCCTTCCAGTTGTGCGCAGAGCGGAGTGTGCTCGCGGCATTTTCACTGGGGGAGCTCTGTGGCGTCTGGTGGAAGGGGGCTGCGACCACCACTGAGGAGTCCCAGCCCCCCGGGACAAAACGCCAATTCATCGCGACAAATGCTCAACTCTCTTCAGCATTCATCTAGCTTCAGCTCATGAGGTGGTTCTCAAACAGCGAACCATAAACCCCTGCATAATGGTGACCACCGGAGTGACTAGTGCCACTGGAGTGGCACAACGAACACCAGCCAGCATTCCATCTTCTCTCAAAGTTGTTCGCCGTGGTAAGACATTTCGTTGTAGAGTTTGTTTTACCACAATCGTTCAACGCGGCATTACACCAATTCAAGTTTCTTCTGCTGGGCGGCTGCTCGGTTCGCGTCATCCTGTTAAACGCCTAGTACTGTGCTTGCTCACTGCAGGTGCAGGACGAACTGCACGAAAGAGTACAGAGGGATGAAGCCTTCTCGGTGGCGTTAATGTGTGCACACCCTGCGGCTCTCATCTGACAAGCTGACCAACGTCCTCCAGGTGCGCGAGGACGGAGTGTGCTTCGTGCATTGTCACTGGGGGAGTTCTGTGGCGTCTGGTGGAAGGGGGCTGCGACCACCCACGATGAGTCCAAAGCAGGCCCCCCCTGGGACACGAAACGCCAATTCATCGCGACAACACTCACTCTCTTCAACATCATCTAGTCTTCAGCTATTGAAGGTGGTTCTCAAGACAACTACTTACCTCCCTTCATAATATATATATATATTAGTATAAATTTATGTATAATATGTTAAAATAGGTATATGATATAGAATTAATATAAATTATATATATATATATATATATATATATATATATATATATATATATTATAAATATATAACTATATATATATATATATAAATAGTTGTGGTACTTAAGCACATAGTGCTGATTATTGAGGTCCACTATGTCAATTTAAACCGTGGAGTCTCGACGTTAAACAACGACAATTGTTATTATCGTTTTGCCTAAAGGCGGCTACAGACTTGCGTGAATTCGCCGAACGGTAGCCGAACTCCGCATGTGTGAGTGGGTCATTTGGGCGAGCGTTCATGGTTCGGGTTAGTTCGTCATATACACGAACGTTTTCCATCTCTTGTCGGTAAATTGGCACAGATCAAAGGAAGCGAATGGCAAGAAATTACCTCGATATACACATTCGTTGTTGTTTCGGCGATACAAGTTTCGGTTTTATCAAATTTTGATTTTATTTTGTGTTAAACTTAGCCAATCTTGTTAAGGTTTTCTATAATCTTAGTTATCCTAAAATTTTTTATCAACACATTATTTTATGTGATAAAAATAAAAAGCAGGCTGCGAACTAAGATTTAATGATACGAATTGATTTCTCCCTGCCTCTCTCGCTAATTGTTTCGAGCCAAATAGAGCTACTCTAGGCCAAACACATAGGCCACTTACAAGCAAACCCAGAAAATATGTTTATATAATTATGACTTTACTACTTTATAGAAAATCCATAGATCATTGTTAAAACAAATTTGAAAAAATCTCACAAACTACTAAGAGAATAAAAAGGCCAACAAATTGCATACTAGGCCTAACTTTGGGCAAGTTTCTTATTTAAGTCTCACTTCAGGGGCTATACAGTAGGCTACTAGTAGTCTATAGCTCAATGTTTATGTGATGTTCCATAGTAGTGGAATGTTATCTTGTTAATTTACTCAGATGATTGTGAAATTTTTTAATTTCTTTTCTGCGGCATAATTTTTTTGTTAACATTTTAAAAAGGCTATGTTTGTTATTAAAAGGGTAAATTGTGGGGGGGTTTGATAGAGTGCCAAATAATGAGGATACTGTATGACTGACCATATCCCCAATCGAAAAAAAGGTAAACGAGATGAGGAAGTTCGTTACTGCCTTACAATATAGCATGTTAACCTATTCTTACTGCTTAATTGGAAATAAATTCCTAAATATGAAACAAGACTACAGTGAACGTTTCCCACAAAATTTTTTTTTTCTCACCTCACGGTTTATCCGAGGCATGACACGGGGCGGTGACCTTTTTGGCGCCGCTTTTTTTATTCTACCATTCGGTCTATGGTGCCCTAGTTTCTGGGAGTAGATTACCAACCTGCTTGTCGTTTAAATTTTTCACCTTACTAGAAAAGCGTTTTTTTATATTTAATTTTTCACATAACAGGAATATATCTAAGTATAGAGATGCAAAATGGCTTTGTGTGGTATATCACCTATTTCCAATCTTCGAATTCTGCTCAAAATTTGGCTTATATAAATGAAATTAGTGGAGATGAATAACCGGAAGTTTGTCAAGTATACACTTGAGTATATTAGCTTTAACACTGGCAAACCGTAATATTGTTTTTTGGTTCTTTTCCAAACAGTATTACAAGGTGGCCCTAAAGGTCACGGGGCCCCTCTTCTAACTTCGTCGGTAGATTCACCCCGCCCGGTTACTATCCACCATGGGTGATGATGAGGCGTAGGAGGATCCGGACGGCATCTCCGGGATTGGGTTTTATCCGTATTGTTTTACGGTAATTCATATTGGACATGTGGGCCTTCTAAATTACGTATCCAGGACTTCCAATTTAAGAGGATCATAACCATAAAGTTTTTAGTAAGCTACTTCATTTAAAGTAAAATTAAATAAAAATGCAAAACCTTTTTGCCCGACTACATCGAAGACCACTTTATTTCCCCAATTTCTTTCACTCATTCTGTTCTCATTTCAGTCCGTGGTCACTAATTTTTGTCCTCCTTGCGCCATCCCATCGCACATTCGGGACGGAGGGCTTAGCCCCGATACGGCCTGGCGTAATTTTTTCCGTGCCTTTCCGGAGCTCCCACGACCAGATCACGGCGTCTGAAGCGATCGGCAGAGCTACACTCTGTCCGTTTTCTCCGTACCCTTATTTTTATTTTACGCCTTTTTTGACCTGTACCCGGCTACTTATGGTGGGGGGCAGAGCCATTTTTTCTCCCTCGTTGCCGCTTATTACATATGAATCATTTTAAATATGACTAAACAAATTGACCTTGAGTACTTTTTCGATGTTACTCTTGCGTACTATAGATACAGCATTCAATATAAAGATGTTACACTTTCATATTTCGTTATTAGACACCAGACGGACATTCTAACGACAGCAACTACTGTGGGCTCAGCCTCGATTCACTCGTGGCCAACTCTCATATGTGTGCTCTGATTGCACGGGCCACGCCTCGCCAAGGCGCTAGGGGGTGCGACCTGAGCTTTATTCCTTACTTGTAAACCTCATTAATAAAACGTGCGACCTTTTTCATTTCCCACAGACCATTTATAACCACGATTATTATTTATTCTTTTTTGTGTTGTTGTGCGGTGTTTTGTACCTCTCCCTCTATTCTTATTTCCCGCGGCCTTTGATTTTCAAAAAAAACAAATTTTTCCTTTCCCCCAAAAGTGCATTTTAAGGGAAGAGTCGGAAGACGAAGTTAATCACACCTAAGTGGTCCAAGTCACCCCGCCCCGATGCTATTGATTATCTGCCTCCAGTTACGCCTTATGCTTCAGACGGCCCATCTATTTTTGGGTGTTTAAAAATTTTTATCTGTATGGAGCTATAAAGTTTTTTTTTTTTTCTTTAATGATTGTGAAATAATATTTTATTAAACTTCATTATATGCACTTCCCAACGCTTGGGCCATCTAATTAAAGGACCATTGTATTCCCACACGTCGTTTTTATCATGTTAGCCTTCACTGATCGTGCGGGCCCAGATTTAATATAAGCTGAACCTTTAATTCAGTGCTTTAATTTTCCTCTCTTATAATAAGATGGGTCTTGTAATTACCCAGTAGGCCGGTACTCCATCATCAGGCAAAAATTGAAACCTATAAATGTGCCTTCTCTTAATTATTTCCTATCACAGTCCGCCAACCTTTCCGTCTTCCCTTCTTTTTAACCCATGTCCCCGCCTCCAGTCGATGTTTTTTAATTCTTGCCCCTCTAGGTAACGACAGTACGGTGGAGAAAACCTCCAGATACTCTCTCTTTTCGCTCATCGCCCATGTAGGATTTTGAACAGCCGGCAGCGCACTTCGGGCCTCCTCTCCACCAGTATGAGCATGAGTTCGATGCGACTCTAACGCTCTGTGACTACATTTTATTCCTATTCTTTATTATCATTTTACCCCGATAACACGGTCCGTTGTTAGAGTTTTTCATAGACACTCTAGGGTCTTATCTAATTAGCATTCTCACTATTACACTTTTTTTTTCTTCAGTTTTCAAGAACCACTTCAGAATCTTTAGTCTTACGGCGGTAGAGTTCTAATTCCTGTTTTTCTTTCTTTTTTTTATTATATAATAATTCCTTTTAAAATTTACCAGGAGTTGGTTTTAATCCTATTTGTTTTTTGTTTTTACAATAACCGCACATTTCCCTAATTTTTTAATTATCTTTCTCTCCGGGGGCTGCTTAGTTGGTTTTACTACTTACTGCTTATACATTTTTTAGGGCCAAATGTTCGCAAATTCATATGGTACTCCCGATATGTTTATTAATACGCTTTTCTTTGGGAGGTGTGGCAGGGCAAGATTAATGTATGAAACATTGGGTCTATTATATATCTCGTGTATAATAATTTTATATCGGGGGTATTGACTTATATATCCAGGCCTTATTATTATCAAGGTACGTAGGTTTGGTAACCTATATGGGACGTACGTGAAAGAGTACTAGAAGTATATATAGGGATATAGTAGGGCCGGCGGTTATTAGTATACGTGACTAGGCCTATTTATTTTTTGCGTGAGCTTCAGATACTACGAGATATATAGTTTATGACTATATATAGTGCATTATATATTATTTATAAGTTATAGCGTTGTCATGGGACAAATCATATGCATGTTAACTTAATGTCATTCAGTACTTTCAATATTAATGCTTCTTTTTGGTATTATAGTGCGCACTGTTTTGTGGAGAAACGAACGGGTATTATCAATTGTCTTTGGGTGTACAAAATTTTAATGATGTAAGATTTTTTTAATGGAATTTCAGAATAGCTGAAAACAGGTTTTGAATTTTTTGAATTATAATTATTGTCATGAGTTTAAGGAATTTAAGAAAAATATCTTCTGTGTATATATACGGAATTAACTTATTCTTAACACCTCTTTCTCTCTATACTTTTGTTATTATTAATTAATAATAAATTATGTTTCTGTTCATGCAAATTCGTTACTCTTGTTTGTTTGGAATTTCCCCTAAATTAAGTTTTTTGTGTATTAGTCAGGGTCAGAACCGTGTGATGGACGACACCTCTTCACTTAAAATCATACTGGGGTGATGTGACAAATAGACTTGCAATGTGAAGTATTTAAGAGGTACCTTATTCCAAAACTCAAAAACACGGATGACTTCATTCAAAAAAATGCCTTATTATTTGTAGAACTGAAACTCAAACTATTTTTTCCTAGCCAATTTGCTTTTAGGCGTACAAACTGTGCAATGTAATGGAGTTGTCAGATATATATACCATATTCAGAGCATATAGAAAGTCCTACCTAATACTCTGCAGCTCCATACCTATGTATATATTCATTTAGATATAGATATTTTACAAATTCATCGACTACCCTATTAATATTCTACTAAATGTGAAACGAAATTACCAAGTACGAAAATCCTTTTGCCAGAACATATCCTATTATAATTTTGATGAACATATTACCTCAAAGTTGCCAAGTCACACTTAGGTTTGTAGGTAGAGATATCTGAGGATGTATTAGAAGAAGTGGAATGGACTTTTTTATTATTTTTTATTGGAATTGGTTCTTGATTTGGATTGATGTTGGCTTTTTTCTTTATATATATTGATGTCTAATTGAGAGTAGATGTTTCACCATCAGGGTTCATTTGATTACAATGTTTTAGGCACGCTTTGCGTCAAGTAATATTATTATATTTATTTTATATACATTATATTTATTATAGTATTATATATTATTACCTAATGTATATATATATATATTATAATATATATGTATTATAATGTATAATAAGCTACTACTTGTTAAATATATATAATATTTTAAAATAAGTGATTCATGAAAAAATTATTTGTTTTATGAGGTTTGCACATTTCTAAATGTGCATTATTCATGACTCGTATACTAAAGACTAAATTTTTCTTTTACATTCCATTTTGATTTAATAACTTGTGTACTTTATGTGTTAATCATAGGTTTTATTATTATAGTTGATATCACCACTCATTATGATTCAATAGATAGTTTTTTTTTTTTATATAGCTATGTGCTTGGAAGGTTGAAATATTTTTTTTTCATTTTTTTTAATGCCTGATATACATATTTATTCATAATATTTTTTTGACATAGAATCATAAAAAAATTTCAACTTTTAAGGGGGGGGGGGTTATTATAGTAGAACTAACACTGTATATTAAACTTTTGAAGACAATTAGATAAGGGGTATGTTAATGAATCATATATTTTGACTGGATAAAAAAAATCATTTTATCATCATGGCGCATAAATTTTTTATTTAATGTAATCTTTAATATAAAAAATTTTTCTTATTAAATTTAAAAGTATTTTTTTATATGCTAATTGTTTTATATATATATATAATATATATATATTATACTATAATATATATATTATATATATATATATTATAATATATAATATAATAGTATTTATATATATATATATATAATATAATATATATTATATATATATATATGATATATACTATATATATATTCACACTGTTTTAAGTTCATCACAAACCGTAAGCAGTCATATATCAAGCAGTGTATATTAGAGCCCAACCTGCGACATCACTCCCACTTCCTCTATTAATTGGGGGAGGTTAGTACCAACATGGCTGGGGGAACTGTGTTATGGGCTAGAAAATGTACTTCATGAAAAGCACTTTCTTTGTATTATGTTTCCCATGCTGCAGCAAATGTATAATGAAATACGTCAATGAATTCTACGGATTGACTTCTTGATTTTACAGAGTTTCATACAAGGACAGCTTACTCATTCAGAATCAAGTTATACGATGTTTGTTTAATGTTAAAAATTTTTTTAAATTTTGAAATTGTGTATTTACCGTGTAATAATAATAAAATAAACATATATATTATATATATATATACTATATATATATCTATTATATATATATATTTAATATATATCATATATAATAGTTATATATATATCATATATATATATATATATAATAATTTATAAAACAATTCAATCAAAATATTCCTAAATAACCTAAATATTCCTTTTTTATAGCATATCAGATTTCATCTCTGGGTGGAGCTGACTAATATTTCTGGTAATTTTTTTTTTTAACATAAAAGATATTATTATTCATTGAATTATTATTTTATTATTTATTATTATTAACAGCCAGATTATTGGCATTATTGGTATAGGGTATTTATGGTATTGACCGTATCATATTTGAAAGTAAAGGTGAACGGTCCTACTGTGGAGTCATTCTTTTGGCAAGTAGAAAACGTGTGAAATAGAAAAAACTGGAAATATCGTTCTGTATATATTTATCTATTTCTATTATCTGATTATTTCCTGTTATTAATTAATAACTTAATATTTACTCTATTAATTTAAATTTATTATTCATTAATTATTTTTATATATTTTATTATTGTTGTGATGTTAGAGTTTGTTTTTTGTTGTGATTCTGCAGTATTTTTTTTTTTGTGTGGCTTCAATCTTTACTTTCTATGCCGAGCCTTAATTCCCATTTTTTTCCATGCACTCTGCGATATTTTTCCACTGGGGCAATTCTCTTTTTTTTCTTTTTTTCTCCTGGTTTGCTTCAAGAGGCCAAATTTTTCTGGA
>JABUQX010064020.1:7500-44612 GCA_015478945.1 Trachelipus rathkii
AGTACTTCTCGTGTTTTAATAATTCTCTTATGAAGAAAGAATTTGATTGGACTCTTTTGTGAGTTTGTCAGGTTGGATAAAAGTTTTTTCTTATTTGGTCTGATGTCTGCATAGATTTGTTAGTGTGGAGAGAGGATATTGTCAGTACTGAGTCTAATATCGGAAATGATGCATGATATAGTATAAATATTATTATATAGAATGTGAGTATGTTATGTGAGTTGTAGTTATTTTTTATTTGTGTGTATTTAGTTTAGTGTGTTGGGTTGTGATTATTAGTTAGTTTTTATATTATTTGTATGTATATTTATATTATATATAGTTGTTTTATGTGATGTTATATGGTGGGTAATGTTTTGTTTGTTTTAATAAGATTGTATATTTAATTTATATGGTATAGGATTTGATTATTATAGTTTTTAGTATAGTATATTGGGTTATTTATTTTTTATGTGTTGGTTTTTTTAGTAGGTTATTATATTAGGTTTAAAGTAGTATGTTATTGGTTTATTATGTTATATGGTTGTATGGTTGTTATGTGTTAGGTTGTATGTTTTATTATTTAGTGTTTTTATTGTATATTGAGGTTTTGGTTGTGTTTTATGTATGATATGTGTTTGGTGTGTGAGTGTTATTATTATTGATTAGTATGTTATGTGGTGAGTAGTACTGTATAGGGTGTGTTTTTTGGTGTGTGTAGTAGTAGTGTTGGTTTATTGTGATGAGGTATTATATATATGTTTGTTATTTATTATTGGTATTTAGTGGTTTATAGTATAGTGGGTTTATTTATGTTGTGATGTGTTATGTTAGTGTATGAGTATATTGTGCCTCTCTTTTCTGTTTATGATTTCGTCATTGATATTTTGTGTTGTGTTTTTTTTGTATATTATTATTGGTCTGACTTATGATTGATTGATCGTAAGTATAGGTGTGTTTTAATATTTATTGTTGGTATTGTGTGTAGCTGGGACTATTGATTCAAAAGTTCAAAATATTTTAAATAGTTTTTTTAAAAAAAAATCACATTTATGTTAAATATTGTTTTTAAAATTTGATATTGAATATTATCTCGAAAAGTGCGACACTTACAGAAAAACAATTACATATTTGATCAGCGTATAAAGCTTTTACAAATGTAAAAAAACAAAAAACAAATATTTGTTTTCATAAATATTTATATGATTACCTACGACACTTAATAGAAAGCCCAATTACATATTTGGAATTGGCGTATAAACATTATTACAAATATGAAAAAAAAAAATAAATAAAAAAAATAAAATAAATAAGAGAAATGGGCGGCTCGAGGCGACGGGGAACAGAGGGGGGGACCGTTTTCCATACCCGTAGGGGAGGGGGCGGAGGAACCCCGCGAACCAAATACCAAGTAGGTCGTGGTGGGCTTTCTTGGTAGTTTACCTGCTCCCGTGTGATGGGGGATAGTGTGAGTCCTTTGATCTCCTTGTTCTGTGTTCTCCCGTGTTGTTTAATGGCGGTTGTCGTGGAGTAGTTACTCCCGACTTACCTGCCATTTTAGTTCTCGATTATTTACTCCGTTTTGGGTGGGGGTGTGATGGTTTTATGTTTAATATAGAAAGTGATAAAATATATTTATAACTTGGTGACGGGAGTTTCGTGTTTAAAATAGCGTAGTAAAGTCAGAGTATATTTGAATTATGTCTCGCTGGGTTGCGGTGTATTCTCAGTCTTTAAATTATATGTATTATGATTATTTAGAAAATATTATAAAAAAAAGCTCCCTCAAAAAAAAAAATTGCATAAAGTGGCTGCGGGAAGCGGTGTTAATATGAGAATAATTGGTATATTATTATATTTTTATATGTTTAGTGGTTCATTTTGGGTAGGGTGTGGTTATGTTTTCCATGACAAATTTTTATATATATATATATATATGTATTAGTTTATCTATATAGGTGGTTACTATATGGTATTAATTTGTAGGTGTGGTGTATATATAAATAATATTAATACATAATTACAGATAAACATCACACTCACGGTTGAACCCTAATCTAGGGGGGTACTCTCGGGATTTAACGGTCCTTAGAGCAGACGGAGCCAAAGTCCTTAAGGGATATGAGATATAGTCTCATCATTGTTAGTACATGCTGCTCGATATCCTTAGTGTGTTGAATCCTGGGAACCTCTCACTGTGTATTGTGGGTGATGGGCCTATCCGATATTTTTTGAGAGTAGAAAAATACAAAGTTATTGGTTAATTATCTATAAAAAAAAGTATATGGTTAACACTTAGTATATTGCATGTTATATTTGATATACAGTAAGTACGATATCACAAAAATATATATATTTTTCATAACATATTCATATTATTATTATCATTATTATTTTTAAAAAGTATACCAAACACTATATTTAACGCAAATATACACTATATTTGCCAATAATAATCACTCTATTTACTAGTATTTCATATAATAATTATTATGCTATACACTTTTTTAATAATAATATTGTTATGCTGTCGGTACATATTTCACCATAGTCGTTTAAGATGGGTATTCACCATATTCTCTTATATTGATTTTAACATTTATCATCTTAGCACAAGTGATCACAAAATTATTATTTATATATATCTTAAATTATGTACTCACTATTCACTTATATTAACATTTATTACCATGTTTATCACAGAGCATCACGTATTTATACTATATGGGTATACTTTATGAGTGTCACCAGCCATTTGTCTGGTTAGTAATTGATGTTAATATATTTGTGAGGTGTGTGAGGTGTATATAGTAAGGGTTTCGGCAATTGCTACCAGTGAAGAGAGATTTGAAAAAAATATTTTTCATATGACGACGCAGCTTCACCTTCTATTTTGTTATTTTAAATTTTCTTTTTTATAATTTTATTTCTTGTTATTTGATAATTAATTTCTCCAAATGCTTAAAAAAAATATGAAGTTTACATTTTGCAATCTCCTTCAGAACCCAGATTACAAATGCCAATAAATTTAAATGTTATAAAATTTGCATTTGACAATCAAAAATCGTAATTTTATTTTTCCTTGAAATTCAGCTATCTCAAACAGTTCTCTCTCTCTCTCTCTCTCTCTCTCTCTCTCCTCTCTCTCTCTCTCTCTCTCTCTTCTCTCTCTCTCTCTCTCTCTCTCTCTCTCTCTCTCTCTCTCTTCTTAAAAAATATTGTCTAACCACTTCTTGCGTAAATTATTCAGACTATTTCATTTCTTCAATAAATCACTTCAGATTAATTCCATCTTCCAATCACTCTCTTCTGGCCCATTTTCTGTTTTCCGTTTGCTCCTCTGTATCCACTGCTGTCACATCGACAACGGTCGAATGATTATTTATATGTATTTATGATATATGGTTAAATCTGGTTATTCTCTTATTGCGGAAGGAGAACACTTTTGCATATAAAAACCACAAGGAAATGAGAAAAATGATATTCACCGAGCACTTTCGTGTTATTTTTCTACACATTTTCAAATGTGTAGAAAAATGTGTAGAAAAATACACGAGATGTGTAGAAAATGTGTAGAAAAATACACGAAAGTGCTCGGTGAAATCATTTTTTTGATTATATATATATATATATATATTATATATATATTATATATATATTTATAGAATATATATGTATCATATGTATTTATATATATATATATATATAATAATATATATATAATATATAATATAATATAATATATATATATAATATATATATATATATATATATAATATATAAATTTATATATATATATATATTATATATATATATATATATATATATATATATATACTATATATCTATAAAGACATATTTAACGAAATTATATATATATATTATATTATATATATATATATGTAATTGAAGGAAAGCAGTGCGTACCATGCGTTGAAGTTACCCACCACTGGAATTATTTATGGTTGCTTGGTAGGGTATGCTCAATAGCATTCCAATACTTAATGGTTGGTCGCTCTTCGGGCTCATTTTACACACCCTTGCCACACAGAAGTAGACTCTCAGTATTTAACGCATCTATGACACTATTACTCAAAACTTTCTTTCAAAAATTAATTATAATAGGAACGACAAACCGTTTTTTTGGAGAATCCAAGAGGAATTCTTCTAAAGATAGTTTTGAGTTGACGGCTTCGGTGTTGGGATTTATTCCATTACTTGAATTGCCGGCTTGTTCTTTTTGGTTTTTTTGGGGGCACGGTTCTCTTTACTACTTATTATCTGCAATTTGAGACCTTTCTCAAAAATCTACTCTGTTACACCAAACTCTCTCTTTTAGACACATCTTCCTATACAGCAGATTGTTACTGTTACTCTGTGTTTCTGCTAATGTCTCTATCTTCAATTTTCAGTCAAAGGTGGTTGCTGTTGTATATGTCCGCAACGATTGTATCTGTTCTGTGTTTCCAATGTGGAGACATTCTGGAATTTTATACTCTATGTTTAAGGACGTTGACGCGTAAGGTATTGCCTGGACAACACTAATGTAATTTTTTGGAATAAATTATTTGTTTCATTTCGATATGATAGGAGAAGATTTTTCTGACTAATATTTGTTTCATGACTTTATTGCTCAATATATAAATGGTGTTTAGATTTTGAGAATTTTTTTCCAAAATACCATTGATTCAGCATTTTTACATTTTTAAACCAGCACTTTTTAACAGTGAATTTCTGCTGAATCACAAAAGATTTTTGCAAACGGATTTCACTGAAATTACTTGCCATAGGCATATGTTTTATGAAATAACTCAAAATAGTAGCAATATGATAGAGAAAAAAAAAATTTATTTTGATTTTTTTGCTAAATCTCAACTTTTTTTTATCTCCGTAAAATTTAAAAAGTTTTTGTTAAATATTACTTAAGTTTTATATTTGTCATGAATCATACACAAAATGTAGTTTCAATGCATACCAAAATTGAAAATAATAAAAGAGAAATATAAAAATTAGTGTTGGATTTTTTATACCCCGGGATAGCAGCTCAATGTAAAAAATCAGTTTTTTTTAGTAAATAGTCAAGAAGTTGAACTGTGAGCAGTTGCAAAACCGTTGTTACTAGTTCTAATTTTATACTAATTGAAAAAATGTCTTATCTTTCACAATTTTTACAAGTTTGTAAAAAATTTAATTTCTAATCAGCATGAATAGTAAAATGTTATATTGCCAGTCAATTTGTCTGGAATTTTTCTTTTTTTTCTTTCTTTGCCGCCTAAAAAAGAAAAATCGTTATAACTTTTTATGTATATATCCATTAATACGAAAACTTTCAGAGCAGTTATAATTTAGAAAGGATACAATATTGTCGTTAAGATAAATTTTTGTATACCCAAACGCTTTTGCCGCTGTTCATGGGAAAAACTTATTTTAAATTTTAAAAAGTTTTCCTGCGTTAGTAGTAGCAGAAGACTATTTTTTGTCGTTACAGAAAAATTTTATCTGCAATAAAAAGATGTGTATTATCGTCGAGTTATTAAAAGCCATAAAATGTCATTTGCTGTTATCAGATGTATATTAATAAATATTGTTGCGTGACACAATCATATTAAGATTCTACACTAGAAAGTGTTTAAACACTTAAAAATCATAGAATTGATGATTCTACCCTCAAAAAGTTAGGAAGCCATTACGCGCAAACGTCCCCCTCTTATATGTCTTCCCATAATCTAAATTATTGATGTTCCGGTTATTATATTCATTGCTTATCATTGACAGACTATTAAGATGGGGACGTTGCGCGGTATGGATTCCGCTAACTTTGAGTGGTAGAATATCTATCAATTCTTATGATTGTTAGGTTTTAACCTTTTCTAGTGTAGAATTTAATGGATTGCGTTGTCGACGCAACATATTTATTATTTCATCTGATAAGAGATTGAATATTTTATGGCTTATAACTCGACGATATACCATGTCTTTTATTGAGATAAATTTTCTGTACGCAAAATGGTTTTGCGCTGCTACTCGCAGGAAAACTTTTTAAAATTTATTAAGGTTTTCCCTGTTTAATGAACAGCAGCAAAAGCGTTTGGTATACAAAAATTTTATTCTAACTATCAAATATGTGTATCCTTTCTAATTATAAATGCTCTGAAAGTTTCGTATTGATCGGTATATAAAAAAAAGTTATTTACTATTTTTCTTTTTTAGTGGCCAAAAAAAGAAAAAAAAAAGAAATAATTCAGAAAATTGATTGGTATCATGCAACATTTTTTACTATTCATCTATTAGAATTAAATTTTTACAACTTGTAAAATTTGGAGATTTAAAATTTTTCATTTATATAAATTTGTGATACCCATACGGTTTGGTGGCCACTGACTTCACTCTCAGTTTCAATCTTCTTGACTATTTACTTAAAATAATATAATCTTTTTTTTTACATTGATAGCTTGCGGTATCACAGTGTTATAATCAATTAGAATAAATCTCAACAACTTGATTTTATATTTCTTGTCTTTTTTTCGTGTTTTCAATTTTGTATGCAGTTTGATGACTTACAGTTTTGTGTATGATTCATGCAAATTTATTACAAACTTCTAATATTATAATTAAAATCTGAAATTTCGAGGATATAGGCGTAGCAGTTGTTCTTAAGATATAAAATCAAAATTAAATTTTGTTTTTTCTCTATATATTGCTACTTATTTGAGTTATTTTCATAAAAACATATGGGTGCCTGTGGTGGTATTGGCAATATGTATTGCGGATGGAGGTAATGCCGTTTGGCTCTCCTCTCATAAAAAAAATTCTTTTTGTTAGGTTCGGAGTCGAGATATTTCACTTGTTAGAAAAGTTGTGTGTGGAGTGGTAATAATAATGGTATGTTTGATAATTAGGTGCTTGTATAGTCATTGGGTGGGATTTTTGGTAAGATATAAATTAGCTCAATATCTAGATACAACTTTTTTTGTGTCATGATTGCATGAATGATAATAGCGAGGAGATTCTGGTTCGTGAAAAATGCTCTTTCCTCTTGTCGATATTTGATTATATTATTTATTTCCTCGAATAATAATATACATTAGTTTGTTTGTTTCAGGGTATTCTCTTTTGACGAGTGTCGCAACTGTAGGTCTCCCGTGTTATATAATATCTCATAGGGAGTGTGATATATTATTTTTTGAGGGATGTCTCATTGAATTGGGATTAGAACGATCCTGTGGATGGTTTTGTAGAACAGATGTACATCGTTGTGCGGACCATATACACAGCATACCACCTCTTGTGGGTGATATCTGAATAATAGTGAAGATGAGTGACATTAGAGATAAACTAGTTTTGAAGTTTTGGTTAACTGAGTTAACAGTTCTGCTCGTGTTTAAAGATTGATGTTGTCTTAAATAGAGGAGATGTTGGTGTGTCTTGAAATGCATGAGATAGATTTTGAATATAATGATAAGTCTCTCAAAGTTTGGCATGTGATAATAAGGTTAGGTAATGGGAACCGGTTGCAACTGAACAAGCCTGGCAATTCAGTAAGGGATATAAATCCCAACACCGGAAGCCGTCAATCAAATACTGTATCTTTAGAAAGATAGAAGTTTTCCTTTCTTGGGATTCTCCAAAAAAAACGGGTTTGGTCGTTTCTGATTATAATTGAATTTTTGAATAAGAAGTTGTTGGGTAGTATAATATTGTTTCATGATGTCCGTTGAAAATATTGAGAGTTCTATCTTCTGTTTGTGGCAATAGGGTGTTGTAGAGATAGTTGTAGCTCTCGAAGAGCGACCAACCATTAAGTATTTTGGTTGCTATTGAGCGATACCCTACCAAACCATAAATACCAGTTGGTGGGTAATACCTTCAACGCATGGTACCTTGCTTCCTCAATACATATTATATATTATATATTATAGATATTATATATATATTTATATATTTATATAGTATATATATATAGGATATAGTATGATATATATTAGTAATATGGTATATTATTAGTAGTATATAGTATAGTATTATATATATATATATTTAAATATAGTGTTATATTATATATATATATATATATATATAGTATATATATATATATAAATTTTATATATTTTCGTATATTATATTATTATATATTATATATGATATATATATATAATAAATATATTAGTTATATATATATATATTATATATATATATTATATATTAGTATTATATTATTATATAATATATATTATGTATGTATAATTCAGTTACTTTAATTTCACTGAGCACTTTCGTGTATTTTTTCACACATTATTAAAACATTTAAAACACTTTACGTGTATTTTTTCTTACACATTTTTGCTACACATTTGAAAATGTGTAGAAAAAATACACGAAAGTGGCTCGTGGTGGAAATTTCATTTTTTCATGTTCTCTTGTTGTGGTTTTTTGTGCAAAAAAGAGTTGTTTTCTTCCGCATAATTGGAGGAATGATGGATAATTTTGAAAAACATATAGTATAATGCAGTATATATTGTTCGGACCGTTGGTCGAGGTTGTTGGACGGCGTATGGTAGTAACCAGAGGAGAAACGGGAAATAACAGGATAATGGGCCTCAGTTATAGAGAGTTGATTGGATAAATAGATTATCTGAAAGGACTTTATTGAAGAACTGACTTGGTCTTCATGCTGTACAGATTGATTCCTAAGTAAATATTTTTTTGAGGACAGTGTTTCGAATGATCTAAAGTGAGAGTGAGGGATGGTTAGGAATGATAGGAGATGAGTAGAATGAGATTGAGGTGAGATGAGCGAGAGAGTGATTAGAGAAAGATGGATGATGAGAGATAGCTAGAAACTTTTGTTTGAGAAGGCTGCAAGATTTTTGTGTAGAATAAATTAAAAATTACGATTTTTGATTTGCCAAATGCCAAATAGATTTTAAAAACATTTTAAATTTATTGCATTTGTATGATGCTGGGTTGTTCGCGGAGTCTGCGATATTATTAAAATCAAATTAATTGGCTTAGCATTTATGGGAACAAATTAATTATTTAAGTGAGAAAATAATTGGATTATGAAAAAGAAAATTAAAAGAACAGGGAATTGTAGAAGGTGAAGCTGCGTCGTCATTATGAAGAATTTTGTTTTCAAATTCTCTTTCCACTTGGTAGCAAATTGCCGATAAACCCTTTGTCTATCACGATTTAAATTTTTTCGGCAAATTGTGTGGTTTTGATATTAAATAGAGTACCATATTTAGTTAATAATAGTGATGCTTGTGATATGTGATAATGTTAAAGATAAGTGAATTAAGTGTGTGAATAATTTAAGTATATATTAATTAATATTAGTATTACTTGTGATTAATGTTGATAATGTTAATAATAAGAGAATAGTGGTGAATAATTTAAGATATGGTGAAATATAGTCGCTACAATTTATATTTATATTGATTAAAAAGGATTTTTCAAGCTTGGAAGAATAAAATTATTGAAATATGTAAATAGTAGTGATTTAATTATTGGCAAAATTAGTGTAATTTGCAGTTTATATAGGTTTGTATAATTTTTTGAAAAAATAATGTATAATAATATTATAGAAAATGTATGATTATATAATATATATATTTTTGTGTATGTATGTATGTATTGTTATTATTATTGCATATTATATGTATATATATATTTTTTATAGTATTTCATATTTATGTTTTATATAAAAAGTCCAGGAGCTCAGGCGAGGTCCCCAAGTTTCTCAAACTAGATGCCGGTCTTAATAAATCCTCGCATTCACTCCTTGGGCGTGCTCCTCCTTTGCTTGAGGTTAATCGAGTACGACCCCCATCTCTTCGTTAGTGATAGGTTCAACCTCGTGTGAGTGGTTGATTGTTTTATCTGTAATATATTATATAGTATATATTATATATAAGTATATAGAGTTATATTATATATTATATGTAATATATAATATATATTATATATAATATATATTATATATAGGTATAAATATTTTTATATATTATATATATTGACCTTTGTTTAGGTAATTTTTGAAATTTTTGAATTTTTTTGTTTGTTTATATATTTCTAGTATATAATCCTAACAAATCAATTTAAGTGGTAAGCGGACATGATTCAAAAAGTATATGTCTGACCTTTTACGTTTTACGGACTCCGTCAGTTTTATATTTTTTTTTTTAACTATATAAGTGAATACGCCAAGGGTAATCGCTATAAATGGGCAGGACTGTAGTCGGGGTCGTCTCGGCCTTCGTGGGAACGACAGGGGTAGGACTACTTTCCCCCCTCGCGGGGAGGTCTCCAGTAACCCCCGCTCTTTGGTATTTTGTTGTCGCGGGGGTTCCTTCGGGCCCTCCCGTCTACGAGGTTATGGAAAACGTGTTCCTTTTTTATGTTCCCTTGCACTAATATAGCAACGACTTTCTTTTATTATTTTTATTTTTTTTATTTATTGTTTTTTTTCATATTTTGGTTAATATAAGCTTTATACGCCAATTCCAATATGTAATTGGGCTTTCTATAAGTGTTCGTAGTTTATCGAGATATTTTCATTTTTATGAAAATAATATTGTTTTTTGTTTTTTTTATACATTTTTGTAATAAGCTTATACGCTGATTTCCAATATGTAATTGATTTTTCTTTAAGGTGTCGTACTTTTCGAGTTATTTCATTTTTTTAATAAAAATTTATTTTAACTTATCACTAGTGTTTTTTAATAAACTATTTAAAAGTATTGTTGACTTTGTAATCATGTCCTGTCATTGTCAATCTAAATTTCATTTTTTGGTTATCAATTTAGTGTATTGCAATATATTAAAATATAAAAATACTATATATAAAAAATTGTCAAAACGTGACGAGGTCATAAAACAGAATAAGGGCACATTTATTTATTAGTGATTGTTAGTACGTAGTAGTATTTTATATATATGATATATATATGTATATATAATTGATATCTATATAGTATTATTATTAGTATAGATATATATTTTTATTTATTATGGTTAATAGTATATTTATTTATATATATATTGTTTTGTTATTGTTATGTTTATATAGCGTTGTTATTATATTATGTGATTATGTAATTGATTATTTATAGTTTTGATATATATTATATTAGTATTACTTAATATATATATATTGATATATATATTATATAGTATTATATATATATATATAGTTACTATTTATGTGTATATAGTATTTATTATTATGATTATGATATTATTTATTGATATTATGTATGTATTAGATAGTGTTAGGTGAGTGTTGTGTTAGTATGGTTATTATTATAGTATTGTATAGTATATTATTGTGTATGATGTATAGGGTATTTATGTGATGGATATTTGCTGTATAGTTGTTCTTGTGTATATCTGTTTTTGATGATTTTTTAGATAAAAAATTTGTGCCAGAAGTGTGATTGGTATAAGGACTTTTGTCCATGCTGAATCTCTCGAATAAGATATATGTTATAAGTTCCTTTTTTTCTCGAGAATAATTTTTAGGTGATAGATTTACGTGAATAGAAATATGTGATTAAGTTTATGAAAATTGGGTCATAATGATGTATAAGTCTGCTTGCGTGGATATGTTATTATAACTGTTTGTGTTTTAGTAACTGTGCAAACTTTCACTTGAAAGTAATTCAGTAACCATGTCCAGGTATATAACTACTCGTAAGTACCAGTATAGTTAGTAGTAAGTATAGTTTTAGTTGTTAGTAGTGTTATAGTTATGTTGATTTGGATATATATATATGATATTATTATTATTAGTCTATATATATATATTATAGTATATTTTAATAGGTTGGGTTAGGTTTGGTTAGTTATTATTTTATTTATTTTTATGTTATTTATAGGTATATTGGTATGGATATATTATATTATATTGTAGTTTATATGTAATGAGTATTTGTATTATTAGTATGTATGTGTTATTTTTATAAGTAGTAGTTTTTTATATTTAGTTATTAGTATTATATAGATACTCTTGATTGAAGTCTATATATATGGATTAGTTTAGTTATTATATATAGGTTTTTTAGTAGTGATATGTATGGAGTATATGTGTTTTTTATGAGTATTATATGTATGGTATTATATTTATAGTATATGAATAAATACATTTGGAGTATGTGAAGCTTATTTATTTTTGTTAGTATTATTTTTTATTGTATATATATATATATTATGATGTAATTTGTATGTATTATTGTTATTATTCGTATTGTGATATTATCTATTGTGTATATATATATTATGTGGTTTTGGTATATTATATGTTTAGTTTTGTGATGTTTGTATATTTGTGTTATATATATGTAATGTTAGTTATAATTATTAGTATGTTATTATTATTTATTATATATATAAGTGTGTATAGTATTATTTAGTTTGATGTAGTATTATGATATATAATTATATAATATGTTATTATTATATTATTATAATATATAATATATTGTATATATATAGTATTTAAGGGAAAAATGTGATTAGGTTTACACTCAGTAAATTTTGGATCTTGGTTATTTTTGCCAACTCTATATTCGTGTTTTACTGGTTGGCTCTCTGGTAGTAGTAAGGGTGTGTAGTGCTGAACCAGCAGATGGCCAGTTTACGGCTAAATCTGGCACCATAGTTATATTTGTATATTTTGGTATGTTTAGCATTTTTGGCACTTTTTTGGCATTTGATTTTTTTGGTTTATATATTTTTTTTTTAATTTTTTTTTTTTTTAATTTTGTATTTATTATTTTTATTTTATTTTTTTTTCTCCTGTGTGTGATTTTGATTCCGGGATCTTTTGACGGCTTGATGCCTTGTATAAGCTGCTTCGTTTGCGTGTTCTGTGTCAGTTTTTGTCTACCGCATGTTTCCCGCGTTTTTACTGCCTGTTCGTTCGTGTTTGTGTACATTTTCGATACAGTATTTCTTTCTCAGTGCAAGCCGCTTATCTTTGCTCCTCTTTCAGATGTAACTTCGAGGTGTAAATATCTGATGGGTGAGTGGCGATTGCATATTAGGTATAATTTTAGCCCCTTTGTCTTGAATAGGCGAGATATGAATTTTGAAACCTACTTGTTTCCCTGATAATTTTATGAGCTGTTGACGAGTAAAAGGATGGGAAGATGATACTAAGTACGAAGAAAGTGATTTGGGTCTCTCAAGTTGTTGTTCTACTGAAAGGTGTGTGAAAAAATTTATTAGTCATTATAGGTAGATCACTATACTTAAACTCTGACACAGGCACATGCTACGACAGTCTCGGTATGCTACACATCGTAGTTGGGTAGTAGTATGAGTGATATTGTGTATATGTATGAATTATATATATAGTAGTTATAGTATAGGTAGTTAGTATTTATGATGTTTTTGTTTATTATGTATATAGTTATAGCTATATATGGTTATATGTTATATTATATTATTGTTTAATTATACCCAAATACGAATTCAACACACACACACACACATTTATATTATATTATTATGTATTTTATGTTTATATAGTTATATTTACATATTATATATTTATTTGTATATTATATGTAGATTATGTGGGTGGGTTAGGGTATATGGTGAGTATGGTATATATATTATGTTATATAAGTATTATTTTATGATTATTTTAATATTCGAATATATATTATATATATTATATAGGTTATATATATATATATTATTATTTGTATATATTTTTATATTATGATTATATTATTATATTTAATTATGTGTATTATTATGTTTTTTTATATAGTATTATATGTGAGTGATAATACAGACAGTGTGTGTATAGGTAGTATATATAGATGTTTACGTATAGTATAGGCTTATTGAATGTGAGGATAAGTCTATAAGATTGTATTAAAGGTTATTTATTATATATTTGTTATGGTGTAATTATTGTATTATATTATTATATTAAGTTAAGTATATTATGATATTTATATATATTTATATTTATATTTGATTTATTTATATATATATATAATATTATATATAATATATTATTATTTATTATAGTGTTATATATATATATAGTATTATTATTATTATATATTATGTATAGTATGTTATTATATATTAATATTTATATATATATATTATTATTATATTAGTATATTAGTATATTATATATATATAGTATATATATTATATATATGATATATGTCTTGGGTAATTTCCTAATGTCGTTCATTGTTAATATATACATTCGTGCTTCTTATGTATTTTGTTAAAATAATGTGGTATTTTTTTACTTATCTTCTAACCTATTAATTATTTTTAATTTTCTTTACTAAAAGAACCTTTATTCAGAACATCTACTCTCCTCTTCGTTTTTTGTTGGATAGATATTGTAGATACCTACATATTCATCGCTTTTGTTTGCAGACTTTTTGTTTAGTTTGATTTGTCATAGGGAGAACTGATGGTTGTTAGCCTGCTTTAGGATTTTATCAATAACAACAATTTTAATAAGAAATATGACTTGAATCCAATTATATCTAATTTATGATTATCATATGGTGGTCAATGAGATCAATATGATCACAGTAGAGGGTTTGGGTGGTGGTGTTTTTGTGGTAGGGGTGTCAGTTTTTGATTGGAGGCTGATTTACTTGATTTTATATGCTTTTTATAGTATGTGTAAAATTTTATGCAAAAAATTTTAATAGTTATAACATAAAAAGAATAAATTTTTTTTAGTAATAAACAATAATGTTTATAAAGAAACAAAACAAATATAAAATAAAAGTTTTTGTGTTATATTTTACAAAATTAGACCATGAATCAATTAGATCAATAGATCGAGTAGAATCAATAGATTCACGGTTGAGTGGCGAGGGCGGCTGCGGAAGCAGTTGATTACTGATTACTGATTTACTGCTTTAGGGTATGTTAAAAAACGTATATGCAAAAATTTTTTTAAGTTATAAACATAAAAAAGAATAAATTTTTTAGAAAAACAAAATGTTTAAGAAACAAAACAAAAATTAATAAAAGTTTTGTGTTATATAATATAAATATATTCCTTGGAATCATTCAGATCAATAGAGTCAGATAGATCGCGGTGTGGTAGGAGGGTGGTGGATACATTTGATTTACTAGTTTATGATTTAGCTGCTTGTTAGGGTATGGTAAAACATAGACGAATTTTAATAAAAATGATGACTGAATTTCAATACATCAGTCGTGGTTTCGCAAAGTGGGCGATAACGCCCCCTTGGGGGCGCTGGAGGCCTAGAGGGGGCGGTAAGGGACTAGAAAAAAAATGGGGTGTTGAAGTTAATTTAGGGGGGCGATGGCTGATTTGTAATTTTATCTACTTATCTTTTCTAATGTATTTCACTGAAATTTTAAAAGTACCTTACCTATCTACACAACAATCGTATTATTTAATAATTTTAGTCATATTTCAGGCCCTGTTATTGATTGTATAATATTTAGTTCTTATCTATATTTATACTATATTTTATACTATATATAATTATTGTATAATATTATATATATTATTATATATATATATATATATATATATATTATATATATTTTATATATATATATATATATATATTATATATATAGGTAGTTATTATTTATATTATATATTATATAAATATATATATATATATATATATATAGTATTTATAGTTATCAGTTATTCACCACCGCTCATGGGGCAAAGCCCGTATTAAGGAGGGGGTGTTTCACTCAACAAAATTTCAACTAACGCAAATTACGCAGGATGAGGCACAGATAAATATAATATATTATATATTATTAATATATATATTTATTATATTATATATATATTATATATATATTTATATATATTATATATATATATATTATATATATATATATATAATTATATATATATATATATATTATATATAGTATATAAATTGGGGGGGGCGCTGAAAAATAATTGATTTTCAAAGTGGGCGGTAGACGAAATAGGTTTGAGAACCTCAATGACAAATAGATTCAATAGATCAATAGATCAAATAGTATCAATGGATCATGGATGGGTAGGGGGTGGCTGGATACAGCTGATTTACAGAATTTACTGATTTACTGCTTTAGGGTATGTATTAAACATTAACATAAAACTTTTAATAAAAATATGACTTGAAACAAAGTTAGACCAATAGATCAATAGATCATGGTTGAAAGGGAGATGTGGCTGGAGGGTAGTTTGATTTACTGATTTACTGATTTACTGCTTTAGGATTGTAAAAATGCTAATTTTTTAAGTATAAACATTAAAAAGAAAAAGAATAATATTAATACTAACAGAAATGATCAAGAAAAAACAAAAAAAAGAAAAAAAAAAGTTAAAATGTTTTTTATAGATTTTTAAATAAGACAAAAAAAAATAATTAAGCTAATTTTCTTATTAATTAAAATTAAGTTTTATGTTGTGTGATATTAATTATACATATGAATATCTATTTGTAGATATATATAGAGATTAATAATTAAATAAATAGAATAATATTGTTTTAAACTCATGATTTTATATAATTAAAGAAATTAATTAATAATAAATCATGTATTATCCAATAACTAAATGAAAACTACACAATAATATTAAATTTAAATTCTATTATATAGTTTAATAAATAAAAAAGTTTTAAAAATATAATATATTTTTAGACAAAAGTAATATTGTAATTCCAAGAGAAATTGAAGCTAATTATAAAATTTTGTTCCACTTAGTTAGTTCATGCCCTTTATACAAAAATAGATATCCGTAATAGACTTGAATCAATAGATCAATAGATCCAATAGATAGATCAATAGATCACGGGTGGATAGGAGGGTGGAATGGATGGTAGTTGATTTACTGATTTACTGCTTTAGGACTTACAAAACATAGCAATTTAATAAAATTATGACTTGAATCAATACGATTAAATAGATCAAATAGATCATAGCAGGGTAGGAGGGTGGTGGTGAGGGCAGTTTGATTTACTGATTTACTTGATGTTTACTGCTTTAATGTATTGAAAAATGCATTTTTTTAGTTATATTCTAAAAAGAATAATTTTTTAGTAAAAACAAAATGTTTTAAAGAAACAAAACAAATAATAAATAAAAGTTTTTGTATTATATTATACAAAATTATGAACTTGAATCAATAGATCTAAAGATCAATAGATCATGGAAGGGTAGGGGGTGACTTGGTTGGTACTTTGATTTACTGATTTTACTGATTTACCGATTTACTGATTTACTGATTTACTGATTTACTGATTTACTGATTTACTGCTTTAGGGTATGTAAAATTGCAAATTTTTAAGTTATTATACATAAAAGAATAATTTTTTTAGTAAAAAAACAAATGTTTTAAAGAAACAAAACAAAAATAAATAAAAAGTTTTGTGTTATATTATATCAAAATTATTGACATGTGAATCAAAATATCAATAGTCAATAGAGTTCAAACTGTATATTATTTTGTTTTCTGTTTTCGGTTTACAGTGTTTTTCTTTCATTACAGTTTTGATTTACTGATTTCAATTAATAAACTTAGACTAGTGTGATTATTATAATTTTTAAGTTAGAAACATAAAAAGAATAAATTTTTTAGTAAAACAATAATGCTTAAAGAAAGAAAACCAAAATAAATAAAAGTTTTGTGTTATATTATACAAAATATGACTTGAATCAATAGATCAATAGATCAATAGATCACGGATGGGTAGGAGGGTGGCTGGATACAGTTTGATTTACAGATTTACTGATTTTACTTGCCTTTAATGGTATGTAAAAATGCTAATTTTTAAGTTATAAACATAAAAAGAATAAATTTTTTAGTAAAAACAAAAATGTTTAAAGAAACAAAACAAAAATAAATAAAAGTTTTGTGTTATATTATACAAAATATGTCTTGAATCAATAGATCATTAGATCAATAGATAAATAGATCAATAGATCCCGAATGGTTAGTGAGGGTGGCTGGGAGGTGTCTGATTTACAGATTTACTGGTTTTTACTGCTTTAGGGTATGTAAAATGCATATTTTTTTAAGTTATAAACATAAAACGAATAAATTTTAGTTAAAACAAAATGTTTATAACAAATTAAACAAAAATAAATTAAAGTTTTAAAATATATAGATTCTTTTTTAAATAAAAAATAAAAAATAAAAAAAATTAAATAAATAAGTAAATAACATTAAACTTTTTAACAAAATACCATTAGAAGTACGAAATGTATATATAAATATGAACGACATTAGAAATTCCTAGAAACCAATATATATATATAGTAATATGTTTAGATATATATATATGATATATTATAATTATATTAATATAATATATTGATATGATATATATTTATTATATTTATATATATATATTTATATAATGTATATTTATATATATTATTAAATTAATATGATATTATATTATATATATTATATATATATATTATATATTATTATTGATTATATATATATTATGTGTGTGTTGGTTGTGTGTGTGTGTGTGTGTGTGTGTTCGTAGGTGTGTAATATTAAACCAATATATAAATATATAATATATATATATATATATAGTTTATATATATTATTAAGTTATAGTTATATATATATATATAATTATATTATTATTTATTAGTATATATATGGATTTATATTAATATATAAGTATTATGTATATTTTTAGTATAATTATAGTATTATATATTATATATATATATATGTTGTGTGTGTGTAGTGGTGGTGTGTGCCTGTGTGTTTTGTATGTTTATATTAGCTTAAAATTTTTTCCCCTTCAGTAACAAGGATTGGACTCAAATTCCTTCTTCGCTTCTGTATCTGCTCCCCTCTTCTTCATGTTCAATAGCTCTATAACGAATTATGGGAAACAGGTGTTTAAAAATTCATTTCGCCTTTCAAGACAAAGGGGTAAAATTATACCTAATATGCAATGCTCCATCAGTTTACCTCGAAGTTTACATCCTTGAAGAGGGAGCAAAGGAATTAAAGGGCTTGACAAGGATTATTGTCGAAAAATGTACCGGAAGAGCACGCCAGTAAAAACGCGGGGAAACTGCAGGTAAAACGTGTACGAACGAAGGACATCAAGGCTTCAGAGCTAAGAGATCCGGAATTCTAAAACCCGGTGAGAAAAAATAAAAAAAAAATTAAAAAAAAAATAATAAATAAAAAAAATATATATATACCAGGATTCCAGAAAAAAAGTGCCAAAAATGCTAAACATACCAAAATATAGCTATGTGGTTGCCAGATTTAGCCGTTGAAATCTGGCATGCTGCTGTTTCCGCCCTTACTATTTTTTGAAATCGTTTACTGCTAGCAAATGAGTAGCGATTTTTTCGGTCTGACTCGAATAGTAAAGTTGTTCTCATTTGTTGCTGAGGTTATTTAAGAAACTGAGTTCTTCATTTAAAATATTTGAGTATTGACTTTACTTAGCGTTATTTGAAATTGTAAAGGTCGTTGTTTCCAAATTTATGTGATTGGTGTTGTCAAACCGGATCTAGCGTAGTTGTTTTCCAAATGCAATAAGAATTTACGGTAAAGTTTGGTTGTCTCTTTTTAAAAGACAACCAATTTGGGACTGCTCTTGAAAAAGCTCTAAAAATCTAGTGAAAATTCAGACTTGCCCTCGCCTCATTGTCTTTTTATTTATGCCATTGCTGCAATATTAAATCATCGTCAATTATTTTGTCGTGATCCAACGACGATATATATATATATATATATATCAATACTACTCATGGTTAAAGTCCTAATCTAGTATATATTATATTTTTTAATTTATATATATATTTTTTTTTTTATATAAATATATGATATATTATCATATATATAGTATAGTATATATATATATATAGTATATATATATATATAGTATTTACTTGAAAATTCTATAAAGTGGACCTAAATATAAAAAAAAATATTTTTTAAATTTAAAATCCAATTTTTCTGCTTTATTTCCTCTAAGGTAAAAAAAAAAACCTCATACGATAGAAATTTTTTTATTATTCTTCATATTTCAAATTTCTCTTAGGAACATTAATATTTCATAATATTATATTTATACATTACTACAAACATTATAATTAAAATTTCTTATAAGAACATTAATAAAATTTCTCTTAAGAACATTAATATAATTGTCTCAAAAGTTATTATATTATTAAATATATTATTAATTATTATTATATTCTTATTATTCATTTATTATTATTATTATTATTATTATTATTATTATTATTATTATTATTATTATTATTATTATTATTATTATTATTATTATTATTATTATTATTATTATTATTAATTATTATTATCAAATTATTTAATTATATTTCTCATATGCTATTATTTATTAATTCTTATTATTATTATTTATTATTATTATTATTATTTTATTTATATTATTATTATTTATTTATTTATTATTATTACAGTCGATATCCGAAAACCTTTATGTGATGAAAATCTATTTTTGGGATACGACAGGAGAATGTGACGACAGTGAGAAGTAAATTATCCGTTATATATATATATAATATTAATTATATATATATTGTATATAATATTATATATATAATATACTATATATATATATATATATACTAAATAATATATGACTATATATTAGTATATATATGTATATATATATATTACTTATACATATATTATATAATATATTATATATATAATATAATATAATTATATAATATAATAGTATATATTATATATTTAATATCTATAATAATATATATATATTAATATATATCATATATTTAATAATCAACTTTTAAAAGAGTCCAATATATATATATCTATATATATATAAGTATTATATAATATATATATATTATCATATAGTATATATATTATAGTATATATAATATATAATATATAACTATATATGATATAATATATATAGTATATATATATTGATATAATATATATTATATTATATATATATATAATAGATATATATATATTAAATAATTATATAATATATATATATGATATATATATATATATAATATATATATATATATATATATATAATATATGGGCACTTTTTAAAAGTGATTCTTATATTTTCTGCCTATAATGTTGGTTGATTCATTAAAAATCATAAAGCCAAATGATTTAATTCAATAAAATAGTGATAAGATAGTCTCCCTTAATGGAATTCTTTTTCTCATAAGTTCAATGACAGTCACGTTCTTTCCTTGTTAACCGCCTGTGCCAACTTCTTTTGAAAATTTTGTAAATTGAGGAGAGAGATTCTGCTTTAAATATATGATATATATAGCTATATATATATATATAATATTATATATATATATATAATATATATATATATATATAATATAATATAGATATATATATATATAAAATATATTTATATATATATATATATATATATAATATATATATTTAAAGCGATCTTATAAACTGAATTACCTCACTGTCCTGAAAAGTTTCCTTCTTGAATTCGAATTTTTTGCCTCTGGGACAAGCAATGATAGTGAGTCCGAGTGATAATGAATATAGAGAGCGGGAGAGAATTGGAGAGAATGTCCAATATAGGCATATGGTGAAGTCCTTTTATACAATTTTTTACATACTTATGTAAAAATGTTTACGCAAAATCTTGGCATAAGTACAAACATAAATATAAATTTTTAAATTTAACAAATAATTATAATTGAGGGAGCTATATTACTTCCCACGCTAAACACAGAGTGGTAAAGTATATAATGAATTAATAAAAAGAATAGAATCATTTCAAAATCAATACATATTGGGTCATTCGAAACACTGCGCAACAACATAATAATATTCAATGACAAAAAAAATAAAAGAAATATTAATGACAATGAGGAAAAAACATAGGATATTTGATTAATGACTTATCCGCTGCAAAAGTTTAGTTTGCGGATGAGTATGTAGAACATAAATTCAAAATATACATATCTGCGGATGCCGATACAGAAAGCATATTTGGTTATATCCGTTAGATATAAGTAAATATAAAAACAAATATAAAAAATGTTATATAAAATATTAGAGATGTCGTACACAAGTTCTAGGAGAATGTCACTTGACGATGAAACGTGGAATTTTGAAATTGGTAAGAAGAATTAAGTTCATACGTGATAATCGTGCTCCATATAGCCCAAAATGCGCGTCTTCAATTCACAGAACTGTGACACCTGTTTGAAGAAAACTTTTGGAACTGGTGAACCAGTTTGTTGCCAATCTGTTTTGGTATCTAAAAGCTGATATAAAACTAGACTTACTTGAACATAGTATTTCTAAAACGAGATAAGTGGTAAGACCAGGGGATTGAGAAAGTGGAAGGATACCGGTTCTGTTTTTGCCAGATTGTAAAATTCTCATTTGTAAAAAAAAAAAGATATAGATGGTTCTGAATTATTCAGAATTCGAAAAGGAGCCTAATTCGTAGTGAATTCAAAATGAGTTTCAACCATAATCCTAAGGATAATTAGAATGAAAAAGGAAATCCATATCGTAATGTTGCTGTAGGTCATCTCTTTAGTTCTGATTTTGAATTGTTAAGTATTGTTGTGTTTTTCCTTCTTTTTCTTCATTTAGTTGTTTCCATTGGAAGACGAAATCTTTCTTTTTGAAAGATAAGATTAGTAAGAAGAGTGAAAGTATCCAATCTTCGTTTTGCAATCGGGTAATAATAGTTACTGGAAAATTTGATGGTTAATCAAGATCCGCTGGGTTTTACTTTCGGGGTTACAATATTAATGGGTTCTTTTAAATTCTTTGAAGTGTTTTTGTTCTTATATATAGGCCTTTATATGAGTTAGATAAGGATTTAAAAATCATAAACTCTTATAAAGATTTTTCATGATACTTATAAATATATAATTGAGACAACCTATATGAGATCCTTTATTTTTCACTTCGTAAGTTCAATGAGCAGTCCCACGCTCCTTTTTCCTGTGTTAACCGCTGCCCAACTTTTCTTGAAAAATCTTTTGTAAATTGAGATTAAGGATCTGCTGTTGAGTGACCTATCCTGAAGTTTTATCCTCACTTGTCTGAAAGTTTGGTTTTCCTTGTGATTCGAATTTCTGTCTTATTGGGAGCTAACAATGAATAGTAAATCCGAGGTGATATACACGGAAGGGGTTTAAGAGGAAAATGAGAAAAATTCTAATAATTCAGTGTTGAAAACTCGGGGTAAGCCTTTACACAATTTGCTGACGTACTATGTTCAAAAAAAAAATTTAACGCAAACTTCGTCTCCTAAGTAAACATAAAATATAAATTTTAAATATTTATAATACGTTATAATTGAGGTGCATATACCATCGATATTTTTCTTATACTGAAAATGTATTTTACATAAAGAAAACTTTGACTATACTTTATATACTTTACATCCATTTTTCCTTTTCTCTAAAAAATATATAATATTATAACTAACAACATAAATTAATATAGAATATAAAAGTATAACAATATTTAATTTATAAATGAGACTTCATCAATTCCAAAAATATCAATATTGACTCTGACAAGTTTTGAAAGAAGTGTTTCGTGATATTCGTCCCTCTTTTTCATCTGAAAAAATAGAGTTTTATTCTCAATATTCACCAATCCACGTTAATTAAATAACTGTTTCTTGCAAGTAATTTTTACTAGGCAGACATTTAATACATATCAGAGATTTTTATTCCTTGGTCGATAGTCATTTTTTCAGGATTATCCACCTTAATTATATCTTACTTGAATATTTCCGTCCCTCAGCAAGTATTATCTTCAAAACAATGAACTTCTGCCCTTCTCCGAAGATTTGAAGTTCTTTTTTGATGTTTTCCTTCTCCATTTACGTGATTTTTTTTTTTTTTTTTTTTTTTTTTTTTTTTTTTGGTTTTTTTTTTTTTTTTTTTTTAACTTCATTTTGGTTAGTTCCAATCCATAAATTTCCTATCTTTTCTACTTCCAATCCTTTCTTTCAATTCGCGAACGCTAACTGTTTTTTTTAATCCTGTTTTCCAGTATGGATTCAACTTCAAGTTTTGCGATCGGTAAATGTCACACGCTCTAAAATCTATAAAATTGGCATCATCAAATGGCACCTAGGAGAAACCAAAAGAGGCGGCATTCAAAAGAACGTATCTTCTGAGCTTTCGTGTGATACTCAAATCATAAGTTCTGCCATACTTTTTCTGCTGCTGTTAATTTAATTCTTACAAAAATCCTTATGTTCTATAACCTTAGCCTAAAGCTATACCTATTCATAAGCCCGAATACGAGTTTCCTGATTTTGCGCCATTTGAACGGCAAATTCGCTCCTTTGATTAACTGTTGGATTATAGCATCTCGTGGTCGTGAAAGTTTAACCTGCACATTCAATAAAAGTCTTTCTTATCTTCCTCTTCTTTATTTCGTTAGTCGGTCTTCAGTGCAACAACTAGCATGGACACAATTAAATTTTGGCTTCCGTTACCAATGCAGATATTTCTTTTAGCGCCCTTTCTTACATGAAGAAAGAAAGTTCCTTCGGGATAAAATTCATAAATTGTTCCATGAATAAAGAAATTCTTAACTCCTTTAAGTTTTATGAGCTTCGACAACTCACTTAACTTCACAAGGTATAAAATCAATATTTTAACATATTGTGCAGGACTTTTCTGTTTCCAGAGTTTTTCAAGGAATTTCCTTCTATAAACATTCTCCGACAAGTTGTACCTGAAAATCATAGCTTCTTTCAGCTTAATATAAAAATAGCGTCTTCAAGCGCTAATTTCGAATACGCATCTAAGACCATTCCAGCTAACAGAGCACTAGCGTGTATTTTCCAATTACTGCTTCCCAATTACTGTTATTTGCGAAGCACTCGAATCTTCCAAGTTAACGATCTATCTTATCTTTCCCGTTCACGACAGCTGGAAGCTTCGACACTTTCGTTCTCGTTTCAGATGATTCTGAAGTCCAAACATTTTCTCTTTTCTGAGCCTCAAGTTCGAATCTCTTAAGCTGAAATTCACTACTTTTTTCTGTTCCTACCACTCGAAATTCTTCTGTTTCCTTTTCTGCGGCTCTTTTTGCTTATTCATTGGGTCTAATGTCTTTCATGAAATCCGTGGTTTCTTTTGCTTTTAAACCAATTTCTTTGCATCGTTTGAACATTGCGTCAAAGTCCATCCCTGGATATATACTATAAGATGAGTCTTTCGGAAATCTGGGCAAGGCTCACTAATAATTCTCAAATATTCTATACTACTATTACTTTCCACTTTTTCTATAGATACTGTCTCCACTTTTTTGTAAATACAGACTTATTCCGAATAGTACAAGATCTAAAATCAATAATCAGTATACTGGACAGGACCTCAAATAATTGTCTTCGATTCAACTTCAGAAGCTATCCCAGCCAGGTCAAATAAATTATCTAAACCATAAGTAGTACCCTATGTACAATCCCGGAAGTCTTCGGAGTATCAATGGAAGCTTTTTAGAAGTCGTTTTGTGTGAATACATTTTCTTAGAGAAGAAGGAATTTTTTGAACATCACTACAGTATTTTTCAGTTGAGAAAGTAATTATGGATTCGGCATTCTTACCTTATATCAGCATACTGGTCTTGAGCGATAAATGTACACTTGCCGGCTATCGTCATGGTCACAGCTAAAGCTACACTTTATCTTAATGAATGGGCAGGTCGCGAAATAGTTTTAAAATTGATTTACTGAGTATGATGTTATTTTTCATGTCATATTGTTGGATATATATATATATGTAATTTCTCATTTTGCTTTGTTTGTTAATATATTTCAATCGATTACATCATATTTGCCGTTTATTTTAATCTTTCAAAAGAAATTGACGATTTGTTGAGGCGGTTTGGTGGTTTAGGGGAGGAAGTGACCTCTTACGGCCACCTCTAAAAATGTCAATCATTCTTTACCTTATGATCTCTTTCCATCCTTTTTTCAGTATATGTGCTAAACAAGCAACATATTTAATTTACTTTACTCAGTATATCATACCAGATGACGCTAAATTCCCTTTACCAATTAATATATTTCAAATAAAGATCATATTTTATTCAATTTATTATCATTTTAAACAACTCATGCTCAAATGAGTGCTTGAATATAAGGATGTAGTGACTCAAGTTAATTGTGTTTGATTTACTTTATCATTGAAATATTAAGAAATAAATAAATAATATATTACATAAATTAAATTTCATGTATATATAATTTTTAGTTTACCTATCATGACCTTTTCTATATCTTAATTAAATAGAACACAAAGATAAATATTAACGTATAATAATTATCTATACTCAAATATAAAAGTATAAACATTATGGTAATTTAAGGTGAAGGCTCTTACGAAGTTCTTCTAAATATCAAAATTAAAAATAACTCCTTATTTAAAATGTTTCTAAGGAAGGTATTTTTCACTGTAATGTATTCATATATTTAAAATAAAGTTTACTTGTATTATCTTTAACTATTTTATTAATATATATATTAATATAAATATTATTAATATATATAATTATATATATATTATATTAATGATAATACTAATATATACTATATAGGTAATAGTATAAGTATACTATGATACTTATTTAATAATATATAATATATTAATTATATATATATATATATATATACTATATATTAATTTTATATATATTATAATTTAATATAATTACTATTATATATATATAGGGAATATATATATAGTGTACCGAAATAATATACTTATATATAGGTTTAAGTAATATATATTTCTCACTGGTAGTAATATTATAATTATTACATGGTATAGTATATAATATATTCGGTATACCAAAAATTTATATATATATATATATATATATATATATATATTACCGTTTAGCTCAGCCCCGTGGATTAAACGAGACAATAATTTCCCGGTGGCTCCATATTTAAGTCAGGGACGCGGCTCTCCCACTCTCTCGGTATGGGTTAGAATCCCTTCGTTTAGCTACCGTGAACCAGGCCCGCTAGCCAGGAATTTTTCTTCGAGGAGGAGGCTGCCGACTTTCGCAAGTGATTACATTTCAAATGAAGTTATATAGTTTCGGAAGTATTAGTAATATATATCTATATATATATTATACTATATATATATAATTATATATATATACTGATAATCTATATATATATGTATAAATTGCTTCTATAAACCATAAATACGGTCAACTTAAGGAAGTTATTTCAATTTAAAAATGAAATTTAGAGAAACCTTTTTTCCAAAAAAAAAAAATAAATAAGCAATTCGTTTAGCAATAGGCGGAACTTTTGTCATTTGCCAGATCTAAGGGCCTTTGACATTTTTCCATATTCTAAAAAATAGATTCATTTAGTGATACGGGATAATGGACCCAAACATGGTAGCTGGTATATAGAGTGGCTTGATTTCAATTTCATGTTTATTACATGCATATTGGAATCTAATTTTTCCTCAATATATTGTTCAGAAGTCTGCTAAAGTATTTTATTTACTTGCAGAAGCATACCCTCTCTTTTTCACCATTCAGGCAACGGCAGCTGCAAAGCTTAAAATTTTACAAGATCGCAGCGCGCCAATTCAAACAGCTATACAATTAATTCAAGGAAGCTTAACACGCTGAACAGAACTTAGGAATGCTTAAAAGATGTGGGCTTTGACAACAAGTTCCCTTATCCAATAGCTGCGCTGAATTTGCATCAGAAAATGTTTTGACTGATTCAGTCACGGGCAAAATTATTCCATTTACTGAGCCATTACAACATCACTAAACAAGCAGTAAAAGTATAAAGGCGTATTGATCCAATTTTGGGCTGAGGTGATCCCAGTTTCGCCCCACTAAAAAAGGAATAAAATCTCGGAATTTTCATCCGATTTTGACTATTAACACCAAATGGTAGCTTTTTTGAGGCTCTTAAACGTATACGTTCCGTGTTTTCTGTTGACTGTATTTCATAAACTTTAGATTTTCAATTTTTCAAAATCCATGTTTTTGACTATTTTCTTAACAATTTCAGATTTTTTGCGAATATTTCCAACTTGAAAAATGCATAGATGGGTTCATTACCTAAATCATGCACTATTTTTATTTTCGAATTTTTAGTTTGTGCTCAGCGTTGTCCAATTTCCAAATTTTTTGAATTTGAAAAGGAAAAATTTTCATTTTTTTCTACCCATCCATCAACATCAAATTATTTCAGGGGTTGTATAGCGGGGCAAGATGCATCTTTTTTACTTAGATAATTTCTTTGTATTATGCATTAGATTGATTGTTCTTGGAACAAATTTTTCAAAAAAAAGTTTTTGCAAAATTTTTTTTAAAAATTTTCTATTGAGCTATACAAAAAAATTAATCTAAGTAAAAGATGCATTCTTGCACCGGATCATCAAGCCCTGAATAATTTGATGTTCGATCGTAATGAGTGTTTACGAACACAAAATATATTGTCAATTTCTTCACTCTTTCAAATTAATAAAAAAAATTGGTAATTGGACAACGCTGAGCACAAAACTAAAAAATTCGAAAATGTTAATAAGTTGCATAGTATGGTAATCGACCATCTATGGCATTTTCAGTTTTAAAGTCATTTCGCAAATAAATCTGAAATTGATATGAAAATTATGTCAAAAACATGATTTTGAAAATTGAAAAATTCTGAAGGAATGACTACAGACAGAAAAAAACCGAACGAAACGTTTTAGAGCTCAAAAAAAGCTAATTTTCGGGTTCGGTTATATTAGTCAAAAACCGGTCTGAAAATTGCCCTGCGCCCGAATATTTCGACTCAGTTGAAATATGTGTCCTTCAGCTATATAATTCTATAAAATCTACCACATAGCGCAAATTTCTCAGATAAGCACACTGGTGATCAGGCCCCAGCCAAAATATTAGATCATGCCGTGAAGTAAACAGCTACCAAGGTGATACCCTTCACATACTTTAGCAATTAGAATCTTATTTTGTAAATATTAATGGACAATTAAAAAGCAAAAGCTCAAGTGAATTAATTATCACTCGATGAAGAGCTAAGAATATCAGAGTAGAATAATAAAAGATCTATTTTCTAAGTTTCATAATGGATAAATTCTATTGATGTTAGTAGCTACTTACTATATGATCTGAGCTAGATTCATAGCATAATTTTTCAATAACTATGAATCAATGGATATATAATCAGTATAAAATAAATATATGGATCGTTGAGAATTTAACTCATTCCAGATAAACAAATATATATGTTATGTCTACATCTATTGTCCACGTGAATAGACAATGATTATTATCCCTTCTCAAGTTTGTGATGGAAGGAAAATACACTGGAAATAGTTTATTGTAATTTGAAAAAAATACACAGATATAAATACCTTTTAAGTATACTCCTCACTCCATCATCTAGTCGAAAGAGTGAATAGAGATATTAGGTTAAGAACTTCACTGAAGTGGAATCCACAAGAAATAATAATAGCGTTAATCCTACTGAAATTGGAAAACTGCTCAATGTTCTGGTGTCAATTGAACTAAGAGTATTTATATTCTAAGTGAGTTTTTAGATTTATTAAAATTTAATTAACTTAAAAAAATTTATTCAACTTTTAAGATTTATATTATTCATTTTAATATGGATGGTTAGCATATAGGAAGATAAATATGATATAATTTTACTATTATATTGTATATTACTTATTTAGTATATATTATTATATAAACATCAATCTTATTGGTATTCGCTAGAAGAGTTCGCTCGCCTCTTATTACATAGACTGGACAACAAAAAAAATTGTGTTTATGCTGCCCAAGAATGTAAATACGAAAATGACGTTTGAATGGTTGCTGATTCAAAGAAATGCACACTATAGTTTTCCAAATCTAGGGCCTCTTAGTTCTTGGAGAATAGTGTCTTTACCAGATCAATACTCTTATACAAATAGGAGACTAATATTAAGATGTATTTATACAACAAGTAATAATCTCGTTATGTCATTTTTAAAGTTGGGAACTTAACTAAGTGTGTAAGAAGTAATATACTTATATTATATTTATCCTTATTTTCAGAACTAGCTTTAAGAATAGACTATCACGATAGAGCGTGAATATGAATAACCCCAATAGTATTATGTCTTACAATGTCTGGGACTTTGCCAGGAGAATCCATAACAGTAAGATGGCATATTTACTAATGGCTTGCTCTCCTCGAGACTTTCGTTAAAGGATCTTTGCAGTGTTAATAATATAAATTTAGCAGTGAATAAAATTAAGATTCTTTAGACATAATTATTGCATTGCTTAGTTCCCAAAATGTAGAATCGGTTGTTTGCATATCACATAGGACATGTGATGATCGTTGTGTGTAATCTCTATGAGATATTGTAAAGATCTTTATGATTTTATACCGCTTTCTTTCAGAGAGCAGGAATGGAAGGTTCTACCACAAATCATCAGGGTTTTGAATGACATAGCTATCATATTCATAATCTATTAGTTCTCCATATAATATAACAATTAGTTATATATATTACGTGTATAATTACAAAGTCGTACTTGCGACTGTCCGATCCATTCGTACTCATATATAGTCATATTATACTTGTTCTAAGCTTTAATATACAAATAATTATAAAATATAGTTTTATATAAGTTGTGTAAGTGTTAACTAAATAATAACATTTACAAGAAATACCAAAAGATAAAATTTAGATAAACATAACCGGATATTATATTTCCTACATAAACAAGATATATATATAATACTTTATAACTCTTGTTGTAAGGTTACGCTGTAATATTTTGGTTATGGTATTGAATGTGAAAGGTGAATATACTCTACTTTTATTAAGTAATAGAAATGATATAGGTGGATATATATTTAATTTACATACTTACTTATTTATTTATTTTTGCCATGTATTATATAATTGCAATATATATATAAGGATAGATTCATTATATAGTAGTACAAATGAATATATTATATATATGTATAATATTTATTTATAGTATGAGTAATACTTACTAGGTCATATATATTGGATCTATATGAAGGGATAGAGTAATTCATAAATCGCAACTACTCGAATATAATGTCTTTGAATATATATTTGTTAAAACATAGTAGGCTCACACAAGACTGATGAATAAATAGTTAGACGAGCCCTTCCATAAGGCGGTAATATAATGGACAATACATGAAATGTGGATAGTAAGAATTGGCGTTTATTATTACTTGTGTTAACTATATTCCTACAGAGGTAGTAACTATTCTCATTCATATAAGCGAATCTCACGTTCATAGCGTCTGAATATACGCCTCTCCTAATTAAAGCATCACCAACTCAATAGTGTTGCGGCCATCATTATGTATAATCCCACTATGCCACTTGCTTAAATCTATGTCTCTCAGCACGTTCTTCTAACAATCTTCCATGAAGTGTTAGATTCACTCTGAATAGGATTAGCGAAAGCGTCTTAGGATATCATTCCCTTGCTCATCACTATATCGCGTGCCTGGTGTTATACCGGAAAATTATACTAGTTGCAGCATATTGTATTAGCTTACGATCCGAGTCCGTAGTGCAACGTTATACCTGCATTCCCTACATCCTCTCAAATGAAGAACGTGTCTGGTCTAAGCAGTGTACTCTGTACAATGATAGTAGTTGAAGTCTTCGAGGCTTTTCCTTGTTCTCCCTACAGAGAAATTCTTGTACATACACTGAACAAAAAGAAATTCACTCGCTACTTGCCTCCAACCAACAGTCAATTGGTGTAAGCGAGAAGACTCCAAGCATCACGGAAGGAGTGTCCGTATTTGAAGGGACAAAGTCACGCAAAAGCGAGCAAGTACGCATAATTGAACACGTAAAGAAACAAGAAACTGGCCAATGATTAACTTTGATTTTAAGGTATTATTTAGCAACAGGTCGAGTGTTTCTAATAAATCATCTCCTAGTTCAAATATCACTAATTTTTATGATGTGTGAGGAAGAAAAGAATAGTGTGTTCTCTCTAGTAACAACAGTGTGTCTTTGCGATTATGACAATTGTTCGCTGTCAACTGGCGCTCAAGGGTTTCCCTCGCGTGTCGGATTCTCCTTCCGAGTTGTGTACATTTGACCAGCCCGAGGCTATACCACCCCCAATGAGCACAAGGATAACAGGGATATTGGGCTGAAACTGTTTGCTGGAACCGTGATGCAATAAAATGTTTACCGTTTTTGACGAGTCGAGCGCCAATATTTGTAACCACTCCATGTACCATATTGTAGCCTCTCCAAACTGTTGATTTTTTTCTACTTCCACATCAAAAAGACTTTCTGTACAGAACGGAACCGAAGCATACTTGTTGCCGTTATGTAACAAACACACACTTTAATAATGCTCTTGGCGAAGTGTCATAAAAACACTCTCCACTTCACCTGCATATTTATGTCTGTATACCCAAATTATGCAGAGTAGAGGCCCTGCAACTTCACTGCAATAAAACTACTTTCATAGTTACATTTCACTGGAAGACCTCTCTCAGCTCTGCTTCTACTGTTACTATAAAAATCGTTACTACTTTGTCTGCATGTCCAGGTAGTAATTTTCATGCAACTCGAAGCAACCAGCTCGAAAACTTCAGCCAAATACAACTTCTCATACAAACATCGTTCATATCACCCTTTGACAGTGTGCATCGCTACAATAAACTGATAATTCACCTGTTTACATTTGCCAAAGTATGGTATGATCGCAACTTTCATGCAAGCCAAGTGTGCATCCCAAACGATGGTACGAACATATAAAGTATACCATCATGCTTCCCGAGATACTGAGCCTACGCGGAATAGAACCTGTCTATGCTACTTGTGTGATAATATGCGAAGGTCCTAACTCTCGGATAATAGATATGAATAGCAACCGACCGGAAGACCATCGCCAGGCCCCAGCCACAAAACAGTCTAGAAACTCGGGTTTTTCTGCCGGGGTTAACTGATAAATATAACACTAAATATAGAAGGCTTAAAATCAACCATATTACATAAAACTAATATATGTTTTTATTTTGCTTAAATCTATGAACAATAAACAAAAATATATGAGTATTACTATTCATCACTATATAAGTTTTTAAGATATATTGAAATTTGATGCAATTATTGTTAATAAAAACAACCTATAACAATGCCAAAACTAACATACATCAGATCTTTTTTCTCTCCCAGTGATCTATGACATTCAAAGTAACATTTAGGAATCCAAATATAATCCTTTTCTCGACGAAGTTTTCATTAAACATATTCAACAATCTTCTGTAATTTAGATATTATCAAAACGTATTATCGAAAAGGCACGCAATAAATTAATAATTGTTTAAAATATAAGTTTATTAACTGCTCAAGATTTCTTCAGTACTCATTCACGTTATTTATTCCCGTATGATCTCTATTTTGCAAATATATTTTATTAAGACGAGTTAAGATGATATAGTATCGATTACTACACTATAATTACTATACTATAATTACTACTATATAATATATATTATATATCAAAATTTACATTATATACTAATGATATATATCTTATTATAATACTCATTATAATAATTTACTGTGTTATATCAATAATAATATTATTAATACTATAATTATATAAGCATATTAATTTCGTGATATAAATTCCAATGAAGTCCTTTATGATGCGGTACACTCCTCTCACTGTTTTACCATATTATTCAATCTCTATTTTATATATTAGATAGAAGTTTATATCTCTAGTAACACTCTTTCTTTGTTCATAATAGTTACATTTACACTGATATCAATGACAATGAGTGATATGAGAATAATGTAAACTAATCGGAAATTAATCATAGCTTACGCTCAGTTTAATATCCTCACTGACGTGGACTGTGATTAGGTTGTATTTGCTTCTGCCAGCTAAAGGCCGTCTACGAAAATTGAAAAACCACTCAAAACTGCGAACGTGTGTTTGCTAAGTGGACAAGAGAGGTTTCCAACATTGTCATAACTCTATATCGGTGGATACAACGTGCTACATTGCTTTATGATGCAAATGTATTAAAGTATAGAGGATAGGCTCTAAGATTATGTTGAAAATTGATTTTAAGCCTGATTGATGCCGTACTTATGTTCTGTCAGAGAAGATGATTGAATAAAATAATGTTATCTTGATCTTCTATCTATAGATTATCGCGACACTCTCATCTGACTCTCACGAGTTGCGTTCATTTGAAACAGGATGATTCTCCTAGTGTTACTGAATATTAATATTGAAACGTTAAGTCAATGAACAATGAGTCTCTCGCAACTATGTAGGATGCATTTTATTATATACACAAAATCATTAATGTTGCTTTTAACTACGTCATACTAAGACATCCTCATTCTTAGACGATCTAACTCAATGACAGAAGTTCATATAGGTCGTACTAGTGGAAAAGATAAGAAAAAAATACATACTGAAGCTTTAGTGACAATATTTCATTGCCCGATTATATATTCCCAATGGACAATGCACAATCCACATTCTGTCATCACCTCCTCACAACACACGCATGCTCCAAGGATTTCATACCATATCTTTGTAAATCTCTTCTATATGTTTATCTTTCCATTTATTCTAAGAATTCATCGATGAGTCCTGCTTTAGTATTCCTCTAATGCTAGCTTTTGTCAATTGACTCATCTGCTATTTGCTCTTTCCATTTATCCCAGCATAACTGATCTAATCAATAATCTTCCATTCTTTTATATACATATTCCTATATTATAATAACAGTAAGTACAATAATCTCAATCTTCTTTAGCTTGTATACTGGAATTACGTATGTGATTTCTAACATAAGTCTCCTATATTCATAAATGGATTTGCTATCTTGAAAATACCAATCTAGATCCAATATGTATCATCCATCCCCTGGTATTAATTCCTCCATAATTTCAAATATTATTTACCATCCAATCCATTCATCACAATCCATCTCCTCAGCCTCATCTTAATATAATGGCATTAATCTACTTAGTTAGCACAAAACCCTTAGCTTTCTATGCATTATGGCATCTTGTTTCCATAACTATCCTCTTATAAATATAACCATTACCCTATTATTAGTGATTCTCCCGTATAATCCCAATCCTAATATTAAGGATTGCATCCGACTCAAACACTTGAACATTCCAAAACCTCTTTAGTGTTATATATCCCTATCTGGAGATGAATGTTATGTTCTTTAATGTTTTTTCACCCATGATATATTATTAGTTATCTATATTCCTTATACATTTCACGTATTCTTTTACATTTTCTTTTCCCAAATAACTATATTTTATTTGGGAAGAACCTAGTGGATCTTATGTTATGTTTGTCCTTAACCATAATATTAAATTATTCAACAACCCCTTAGATCTATTATTTTGTATTTATTTTCTATTTAATCCAACTCAACTATATATCCCTCATATGTATGATGTTTATTTTAGGCTTGTAATATTTATTCAACTATAGTTGGTGAAAATGAGAGAATTCCAATTTATATATAAGTATATATATATATATACTAATTCAGGGTGATTATCAAAATCGCTTCTGCCAATCTAAATAATCTCAGTAAGTGTCTGACGATCAGACGCATAAACGTAATAACCGAAAACCACTTAATAAATTTCATACCTGAACTCCATTTACTTGGGAAAATTAGCACCTCGCTCTCTCCAAGTCAGTTTCTTACTGCTCTCATGATCATCCTTGAATTCTTACATCGTTACATCGCTTAGTAATTTATGTCTATGTTTCCTCCAACTGTCGATGACTACTATCACCACATAAACATACTCTCGTCAATCCACAACATGCCCTCAATATCGACAATCACCCATTCTATTCTCATGCTTTGTTGACTCTGTGAGATCTAATTACCGTTTGTTCTTCTACCACAACACTCTTGTGCAATATGCAAGGTTCTAATTTACAAACTATGCACATCCCATCTCTCAAAATCGTAAATATTTCCTTCAAACTTATATAATTATCAACCTATCAACTAGGCGGCAGCCTGCCATATTCAAACCAGGTCGGGCGTATCAAATACTTGCGCAGGTTTACCGGCATTAACATGAGATTTCCACAACTTCTTGTCTCCCGTTATATTTGATCTCTCTTTATAGTGTTTTACATACACACTGTGCTTGTGTCTAATTGACTTCTTCTCTCGTAAATATATGCACACCCTCTACGATTGTCTATGAACTTGGTGCTGAAAGGCGTTACTGGAACCATTACAGTCATTGTATCCTGCTGAGTGATTGAGGTCGCAAGGCCTTATAATGCTCGCTCTCTCTAAGTGAGCTTCTAGGCTGCACAGGTGATGAGGACCGCTTCGACCCTCTAGTCGAGTAGTACCTGTTTTCTACGTTCAACACCGTACGCACTAGAGCATCCTCTAATCTAGCATTACACATCACATTATATCCCCTCTCCTTTTCCTTTTCTGTGTTTTGACCCATGCTGAAAACAATGAAAATCGAAGACTGAGCGATGAGTCTACATCTCTCATGCTACTTTATAATATCAACGACCAAATAATATATTGTATAATTACTTTGCTGATGATACAGGGAACAGATTGTATTAGTAGGTGCTGGAAAAAAAATAAAGAAAATAAATTCACTACCCTAGAGTGGCCTAAACTAGATGCCTATAATCATTGTTCATGCGGAATTTCCTCGTCCCATCACTTGCTGGCTGAATTATCTGCTGAATGCTACATACGAAACTCTCATGTCTATTACGCCATCAAGTGTGGATAGTAAGCTAATTCAGCCTCAATCGGAATACAAGACTGTGAGGAATAGTGATACATAAGGAATAAATTTATATCGATGCTCTATACGTAGTAGCTAGATAAACCACTCGGATAGTAGCATAATTCGCTAATCACGTATGATATTAGTGTCGAAATAAGTTCGTATATTTATGAGCCTACAAGTCCTATATTACTTTCTAATGTATACGGTGGTATTATACATAATGAACTATAATGTAGGTGCTTTTGTCTTATCATTGCTCA
>JABUQX010064021.1:0-23640 GCA_015478945.1 Trachelipus rathkii
GCAGTAGCTTTCACACTGACCACGATGAGCTAGGTGGAAACTCTTGGAAGAATACTCTCTTCCCAAAAGCTTCACCTCCCACACTCGGGTCAAGGGCCAAGCAGGGCCTCTACTCAGAGAGATGATGTATAAGTATCATTTTAAACTCACAATGCACTTCACAGTTTGTAACATAAAGAATCTTTTTTTCTCCGATGGATTTCGAGCCCGAGTCCCTCGCTGTTCGTGTACACGAGCTAAAAGAAACTTTGTAGAAGAATATTCCTTCCTAAAAGCTTTCCCGCTCAAGTGGTAAAACACTTGCTACAATAAACAACGAGGGTTCGAGTTCGAAACCCAACAGGAGATAATAAAGATTTTTATATTTTCAAACTCTGAGTGTATTAGTAGTTGTAAAATTATATATATATATATATATATATATATATATATATATATATATATATATATATATATATATATATATATATATATATATATATATATATATATATAGTATATATATATATATATATATATATATATATATATATATAATAAACAGCATTGGGCCCAGGATAGATCCTTGGGGTACACCAGTTACAACATTGGCCTATTCTGACGACTCGTTGTTGTCGATCCTATAACCAGTCTTTAATACAATTTAAAAGTTTTCATCGAATACTATGGAGCTCTACGCTTTTCCAATAATCTTTGCTGAGGGATAATATCAAATACCTTTTGAAAGTCTAAATAAATTACATTAAATGATTTATAGTCATCTAAATCATTAATAACTACATTAAAAACTTTTTAATTGCTAAGCATGTAATCTATATTTATCTCTAAAACCGTGTTGAGAATTCTTGGTGCCCTTCCAATATGTGACCTACCGAGTTGTTTTTATTCTAATATGTGTTCTATCATTTTTTTTACGTAAGATAAAAAAAAAAATTAACAAAATTAATATAAATCAACAATATATATATATATATATATATATATATATATATATATATATATATATATATATATATATATATATATATATATATATATATATATATATATATATATATATATATATATATATATATATATATGTTATATATATATATATATATATATATAATTATATATATATATAATTTATATATATATATATATATATATATATATATATATATATATATATATATATATATATATATATATATATATATATATATATATATATATATATATATATATATATATATATAAATAAATATATGAGTTTTTAAATAAATATATCTAGATTAGTGTCTAGGTTTACGACAACGTATATCCATTTAGATAGGTTTCATGCTGACGGCACATTGACCCATAGTTTGTCTCGGTTTAGGTACCTGCTAGTTCAGGTCCTGATACCATTTGTTAGTATTCACAGATTTACTCTGTGTATACTTAGCAAAATTTATCATAACCTGAATTAGCAGTGTCCTAAACCGAGACCTAACCTATATGGATCGACGATGCCGTAAACCTAGACCTAACCTAGATGGATCAACGTTGCAGTAAACCTAGATCTAACCTAGATTGATTGACGCTCCCCAATTAATATATATATATATATATATATATATATATATATATATATATATATATATATATATATATATATATATATATATATATATATATATATATATATATATATATATATATATATATATATATATATATATATATATATATATATATTCTTCCAATATGTAAATTGTTTCCTTAATTTTAAATATTAAACATTAAATATTTTAAATATTTAAATTTTTGACCTAGTAGATAACTTATAAAATAGGATATAATAGAATTTCGGTGGATCACCTATTGGAAGAGCACCGATTTCTTGAGTAACCAATGATCTTCAAGGTGTGCAACTAATCTAATCGTTAGCATTGGTTCAAAATTTGACAACTATAAAAGAGCTTAATTGTCTGTAGTTATTTGAGAGCTTACGATCTATTTTTTTTTTTAAAATGTAAGTTACATTATTAAGTTTGAAATCATGCGGTAATGATTCTTCCTGTAAAGGCTTATTGAAAAGCATTGTTAAAGGTTTTACAAATATATCTTTCAAATTTTTCAAATGCATCGGATAGAATTAGTTAATAATTTATCAATCTGGAGAGCAACTTAGTTTTCTTAACATTCAAATTTATGTAGAATATTGTCTACATGAAGATCCATTATATCTTTCTTATTAGGGAACATTGTCTAGAATTTTTTTCGTAAAAATTGTGAAGAAAAAATTATTTAAAATGTTTGCTATGTCAGCATTGTTTGATTTAAAATTTGCATTAATGTGCAGTGATGGTCCAATTGATTCCTTAATAAAACTTTTGTTATTAACATAAATGTAAAACTTTTTAGAATTAATTTTACTTTCTCGAGCAATGTAAATTTCATAGTTTCGTTTATAAAATCTAATTAGTTGTTTGCAGTTTCGACGACAAGCTATGTAACTCTTATTATATTCCACCGAAGGAGAAGACTTCCAAATTTATAAGCTCTATATCTATTGCTTAAAGAATCTAATTTCATTGTTCCACCATCTTGGCTTCAAATTTGGTAAAGTTCGTTTCATTTTAAATGGAACAGAATCTTTTTCTTTCTCTTAAATATTTGCAGAAACATATCCCGTATTATATTTGTGTTTCCTGTTAATATTTCATCCCAATCATATATAGATAAACTGCTTAAATAGATTAAAATTTACTTTTTTGAAAAATCTTGAATTTTTACGTAATCGTTAAGTATTTTGTTTTCAATGTTAATTATTGGTAAATTTAGTCTTGTTAAGGGCAGGGTCCAATATTTGATCCATCAGCACCCGATTTTAACTTCAACCTAAAAATGAACATAAATTTCTTAATTTTCAGTCAATTTTGATCGAAAAAAAGCAAACAAACCGCAGCTTTTTCTGACTTCTTAAACGTTGTTTTCGGTTGTTTTACTGTGTTTGAAGTAAATTTTCACAATTTTCATTTTTGATAACCAATGCTTTTGACATTTTTTACTTCAACTCTTACATTTTTTTTCGAAATGACTTCAAACTTTGAATATACATAAATGGGTCTATTACCTAAAGCAGCGATCTCCAAACTTTTTTGTTCACGTTCCCCTAATTCGAAAATAATTATAAGTTGTACCCCCTATAGGCCTATAATATAATATAATATAATATAATATAATATAATATAATATAATATAATATAATATAATATAATATAATATAATATAATATAATATATTATAATATAATATATTATAATATAATATAATATATAATATATAATATAATATAATATATAAGACACAGCAACCAATGAGAGAACCTCTCACTCACGTGATACACGATCATACATTCGCAAGTGATCGTGAGCTTACTTCTTTGGCGTACCCCCAAGTATCACTTTGCATACCCCTCGGGGTACGCGCCCCCCACTTTGGAGACCACTGACCTAGGGAATGCAAGAAATAAATAGATTTTTGATTTTTTTTTTAATTTTTGCTCAGCTTGTCGAAATTCAAAACCTACTTTTATTGGTTTTTAAAATGAAAAATTGTGTTAATTTTTGATCGTGCGATCAGTATGAAATTTTAACAGCATAAATAGTCGGGAAAATACACATTTTTTTATTTGATATCTTTGTATATGCAGTAGTTTTGATTTGTTCTGGAACAAATTGAAATAAAAAATTGTAATTTTAAGAAACGTCGATCTTATGCGTATAGGAAAAAAAAAAAAAAAAAAAATTATCTAAGTAAAAAAAGATGTATTTTGTCCGACTATACAAGCCTTGAAAATTTGATGTTGATCGGATGAGTAGAAAAAAATATGTTAATATTTCACTTTTTCAAAAAAAAATTATTTGAACAAGTGAAATATTGATATTTTTTTTCTACTCATCCGGTCAAAATCAAATTTTAATCACTTGTATAGTAGGGACAGATGCATCTTTTTTACTTAAATAATTTTTTGGTATACTCAAAAAAAATTTTTTGGGAAATTTCCAAATTTATTTTTGAAAATTTGTTCCAAGAATAAATACAAAACTATTGCATATACAAAGAAATTATCTAAATAAAAAATGTGTATCTCCTCCGACTACATATACTCTAAAAATCTCATCCTGATCGCATGAGCACAAATAATATTATCACAATTTTTCCTTTTAAAAACCAAAAAAAGTAGATTTTGAATTTCGATATTACTAAGCACAAATTTCAAAAAATTTAAAAACTATTTTATTCATTCTCTCGGTAATAGACCCATCTATGTATATTTAAAGTTTGAAATTATTTCGAAGAAAATTGTAGGAGTTGAAGTGAAAAATGTCAAACACAGGTTTTCTAAAAATAAAATTCTGAAAAAATGACTACAGACACAGAAAAACACCCGAAAGCAACGTTTTAGAGGTCAGAAAAAGCTGCGGTTTACCTTTTTTTCGATCAAAATTGACTGAAAATTAAGAATTTTATGTCCATTTTTAGGTGGGGGCTAAAATGGGGTGCTACTGGAGCAAATATTGGACCCTGTCCTAATGATCATTTTTACCAATCAGTTCGATAGCTTCAAAACTTCTTGCAAGACCAAATGACTCCCTATTAATAGGTTTAAAATATTGTTTCCCTCGATGGGCAATCAATTATTTGAAAAAGAAAATCATCCCTTAAGAATTTTTGGTAATCTATTTCCTTCGGCAAAAGACAAAAAGGAAACGCCATTTTCTGTTCAAATTTTTAATATTTCTTTGTAACACGAGTATTATAGTGAGTAAACAAGAGCTATTCGAGCAATTTAAACATAATTTTTTGTATTCAAATACTCAAATATTATTAATAAATTATTTTTCCCCCACTTAACATTCAATTTCTCAAAATTTGTTGAACAGTGATAATCAAATACTTACAAATATCTAAATTATATTCTACTTCTTTCATACATAAATAGTTAATTTTGTCCATAAGCCAAAATCGAAGAGCGTGAGTAGTGATCCTACAGTTTGAGCTCTACCACCCTTTTCGATATGAAAGAATAGAGTTATAGGTCTGAAACTTGGAATATAATGTATATAATGGATAAGGACGAATCCGTGTAAATCAAGTCTGGTAGGATTTTGTATATATGGGGGGTCACCCCCGAACGGAGCGTGCCGCTACGCCTCCGTTTTATGCCTTTTTGGCTTTCCAAATCCGAGATTGAGTTAAGCCTAACGGCTAATCATCGACCCAGGTGTTCGATGCGCATGAGAGACGGAGAGCAAGCTGAGCGCGGCCTAGCGCAGTGCGTGCACCATACACCGCAATGTTATTATTATTATTATTAACGTCGAAGATCTGAATTTTCCGAAGAACTGCGAAATCTGTGAGTCGAAAAACGCATCCCTGTAAGGAATCGTTTTTTTTACGCACTTCCGACTTTGCGTTCCGCCGCGGTTCTTCTTCGCATCCGGTTTCCGAGTTCGATGTTGAAGAGCCACCCTGCCTTCGACTCCGAACTTATCGTATCGTGTTAAAATTTGGAGGATGGTTAGATGGGGAGGTAACCTTGCTGTATACAAAGTTACAACCCTCTGGGTCCCCCGAAGGGGGACCTCACCCTTCAAACATTAAATATTGATCGTATAAAGCTGAAATTTGGTGAGAGGATTCAGTGTTGAGTTTCTAGAAAGACTTGGTATGGGAATCTGAGGAGTTGGCTCCGGCACCGGTGCTGGAGCAGCTGCTGGTGCCGAGTTAATAAACCGTCCGTATAACAATAATGGTTGAATGTCCTTATAAGGGTTATCGAGATCGTAGAGTTCGAATATGATGGTTATAAGTCCGTGTAGGGTGTCTAGGACCCCCATTAAGGGGGTCCTGACTGAAAAAAAGAGCACAGAGTGCAAAAAACAAAGGAGGAATGAGGGAGGGAAAGAATGAGGAAGGTGGAAGAAGAATGAAGAGTAGGAGTTGACAGCTGCACCGGTGCTGGCTCCGGTGCGGTGCCGAGTTATTAAATATTAGTGTAATGATACAATGTTGGTGTCCTTATATATGTTATTGGGTCTGTAGATTTCGAAAATAACGGTTTCAGAACCATCAAGAAATAAAAAATAAATAAATAAATAAATAAATAAATAAATAAATAAAATTTCTTATTCTTTTTATGTTTATAACTTACAAATTTACGTTTTTACATACCCTAAAGCAGTAAATCACTAAATCAAACCCCCATCCAGCCACCATCCAAACCTCCTCCTGCCATCTATGATCTATTGATCTATTGATTAAGGTCCACATTTTGAGTATCATTTTTTGGATAAACTCACATAAAATCAAGTTCTTTATACAAAGCATCAGACAAATATTTGCTGACGTAACAAAGTTTTTCAGCAATAATGAAGCTTACTTAGCTCATCTGAACTAATTGAACTATAACCCACAACGAGAAACTTAGCCCATCTTAAACAGAAATAAATGGTTAACGTTAAAAAAGTTTCACCTTAGACACAGTAATAGTAACTTATCACACTTTTGTCAAGTGTGTCTCTAAACATACCAATGTTTAATTTTTTACATTAACATGGTGATATGTAACAAATATTTACCATAACTGTGTAATTATCATACAGACCGATGAGTATACTCTAAGTAAACAAAAAGTTTTTCACATTAAGTAAAGGCTAAAGTAGCATCAGACTGAACTAAGGCAATCTAATGTACAAAAGGAAAGCCATGACACATCTTAAGCAAGAATAAACGCTAACCTTAACAAAGATCACACTTAACACTAGCATAAATATCTATTGGGTAAAGACAACAAAGTAAGAGTTTTTATCTCTGTATAAGCTAAACTTATGAACATAACATACGCTTAACCACAATGGCTACACATAAACCGCCAGCTCGCAACATCTAACAACAAAGCGTATCATAAGGGGGCAGTAAAACATGTTTTCTGGTGTATAACATAAATTTCCAAATAAAAATGAAACATTAAAATAAGTAAATAGCATTTCGTAATATAAAGTTTTTAAATTATTATAACATCTATATCAGGTTGGACAGTAGGATTCTGTATAAATTGAGCAAGTTCTATATGTTTCTCCAGAGATTCAACACCTTCCGAAAGGATGTAAGCATAAATACAACTTGCCTGCCTAAACCATTTTTCTTCATATTTTGGTTCAACAGCACTCACTCGCTCCCGCCCAGAGAGAAGTAACGTATCCTGGCTGCTAGTTATTAAGGCATTTCTGTATACTGCATATACGGGAATCCCCATGTTTCGGTGTAACGTATTCGTAGATTAGCACCATGTCAGCCTATATGAATTAATGTCCTCGAGTAATGCAACATCTTTAAGATGAGACCTTTAAGTCGTTTTTTCATGTTAAAGCAAAGCTGTTAATTGTGTCAGATGTCTGAAGCAGTGAAACTATACACGTACGCAATGAATGGTGACAGCATCATTTGTCCCATTATAGTTGCGTACATGAATAACTGTTTGACATTGTCAGATGCAGTGAAAGCAGACTAATCTATCTATTTATAGCGCTCAAACTGTCCCACCTTTCTGATTTCATCATGAGACGATCGTCAAACAGATGTACACATACTCAGTCCTTTATCCAAGCTTTTGAGCGGTTCCGATATCTGTGAGGAATTCTTTCCACTGATATGATTAGAATGGTTAATATTACTTGTGCCACTTACCAATTGGAGAGCTACAGGTATATTTGCTCTCCATTCGTTTTACGAAAATGTAACTGACAATCGTTGGGTATTATCATAAGATCCTCGTAATAGAGGACGTTCGTCAGAGCAGAACGAGAGGTTCATCATATCAGGCACATGCGAATTAAATGTCTTACTGGACGAAATCTCGTAAATGTATAAACAGATCTAAAAGGTTAACGAGATTCTTTTCTTTCACCATTCAGAAGAACATAACAAGATACACGAGTACGAATGAACGCTATCAGGAGTTAATAAGGGTATATTATTTCGGGTTGTTCCGAACTGGTTTTGTTTGTTTGCTGATGCTGTGTGGTTCGTTTGCTGGTGCGGTTGTTTGTGTTATGTTGTTGTTGTTATTGGTTTGTTGTTGTATTAGAAGGTAAAGGTTTCCGGTGTTTCTTCAACGTTCATTTTCACATACATTGATTAATTATCAATCTGGACACGAAATATACTTCTAAGCGTTAATAAACTTTCGCACACAATTAAGCTACATGATGTATACATGAACTAATAAGAATAATGTCAACGACAATCTGTCTGGACACACCCTTATGTCGAATTAAACTGCTATCATAACAAAGTCCCTATACTTGCCAATAGTAAGTAACTAAAATTACAAGCAAACGTAAACCTAGTCAATGCTTTTTTCAAGCAATGTTCTAACATATCAATACTTAATTTTGTTTTTAAGGCTTTATTCTCTTTTTAGACTACATCCCCCTTTCAGAATAATTTCAGACATGAAACATGAAAGATGATTTATGCTTTATACCATTTATCATGAAAGTGATGCAATTCTTATTTATATTTTATTTAATCAAACTGTAAAGTCGGCACTGCGTATCATATCAGAGGTGATTACAGCACTTTATAGACTTGGTGAGCTGGAGTTATATTAAATCAGTGAGCTTAGCTCGAGGTGTATTCAAAAAATCAATAGCAAAAGTCTAAGGCAACTAACATTATTCAACAAAAACTTAACCTAGCTCACGTTTCTAACACATCTTCGTCAGTTAACACAAGTAATATCTTACAAAAACTCATCATTTATCTAACATAACATTTTAACGTTAATTTTACATTGACAAGTAATTATTGTAACAGGATTTATCATAATCTTGTACGCATTATCATAACAACCCACCGAATAATTTGTAAACATAACGAAGTTTTATCCAAAGATATACACAAAAATAGTTCGTTTATATACTAACATCGAATATTAATGCCTAACTTCAACAAAGCTTGTACGTCAATTAAGCTACCATATCATAACCGCAACTAAGAATAGTAATGTACAGAAGGCAAACTTAACATACCTCGTGTATGAATAATCAGCTAACATCCTGAAAATTCCCTACTTTGTCAGAAGGTTATTAGTGCTAATAGGTCACACAAATACTCGATATGTTCTTTTTTCTCACATATCAAGTCAACATGGTAAGCCGCATCATGCGTATACATTATCCCTTAACAAATAGTGACCAATCTATCAAAGGATACCCTAACAGTCTGGACTATGAATTAACACCATCGTTCATCGAAAGTGTTCACTCCGTTTTGAGTAATATTACATCATATTGTCCTATTGAAGTAAACATAGACATTAGCAAAATTCTAGGCAACTCTAACATACCCCAGCAAAAACTTTAAACCTAGGCTCACTTTCTAACAACATCATCGGTGCAGTTAACGACAGTATATGATCTTAACAAAATTACTCATCATTTCTCTAACAAATCAGTTTTATTTTCACATACTGTCATAGTAATATTTTACATAACGTACCTAACTTGACGAAATAGAGCAGGTTTGCCAATTATTTCCAGTAAGAGTCACCAGCGGCCATCGCATGGCGAGGGTTCCTAGGCCCGTCACGGCGCCTGTTGATGCGGTAGGTTGAAGCTAATTCAGAGTCATGAGGTGTTTCAAGTATCATTTTTGGGCGAAGACATACCATAAAATAAGTTCTTTATTACTAACCTACGTAATATCTCTTACCAACGAATTTTATGCATCAATAATATTGTCAACAAACATATACGCTGACTAGGAATATATGTACAGAAATGCAGGACGTAACATACTCCGTGAATAAACAGCGTAACTATCCTGAAAAACTTCCTATGAGTCAAGGTAAAGTTAGCTTAACAGGTTCGGCACAATACTCGATATGTTTTTCCCACTTTTTGAGCATATTAGCAACAGGTTAAAGCTTAATATCTTAACAAAAATCCCTTAACAAAGTGCCCAATCTATCAAAGATGCCAGCCATTCTTGAACTATGAATTTGAAACTATCTTTCATCAAAAGTGTCAACTCCTGTCGAGTATACATCATTTGATTCCTATGAATAAACATAGGCATTAGCAAAAGTCTGGGCAAACCTGACATTATTCAACAAAAACTTAACCTATGGATCAAAACGTTTCTAACACAGTCATCGTCAGTAACACAGTAATATCTTTACAAAAACTCATCATTTCTCTAACAAATCATTGTGTTATTTCCACATTGTTATAGTAATATTTAACATAACGTTCCTAACTTACGAATAAACAGTTTTCATTAACCAAGAGTATCTAAATCAACACATTACCTTCCGAGAGAAAAACCCAGGGGGACTGCGTCCCCTTGAAAGGCTTGTTGAATCCTGCGAGGGGGATATACCTCCGAAGGGTGAAGCCGGGCTTTACCTTCTTCTCCTTCTATGGGTAAAGCCCGCTTTACACCCCTTCGGGGTGATCCCCTCGCAGGATTCACAACCTTTCAGGGGCGCCATCCCCCTGGGTTTTCTCTCGAAAGGTAATGTGTTGCTTTATCAGATACTCTTGGTTAATGAAAACTGTTTTATTCGTAAGTTAAGTACGTTATGTTAAATATTACTGTATAACAATGGGAAATTAGACCTGATTTGTTAGAGAAATGATGAGTTTTGTAAGATATGTCTTTGTTAACTGACGATGATGTGTTTAATGAAACGTGATCTAGTTATAGTTGTTTGTTGAATAGTGTCAGGTTTGCCTCTAGTACTTTTTGCTAATGCTATGTTTATTCATAGGTCAGATGAGTTATACTCCGACAGGAGTGACATCTTTGAATTGATGAGATCAGTGTCCAATTTCATAGTTCAAGATGGTGGGATCTTTGATAGATTGGTCACTTGTTTAATGGGGTTTTGTTTAGATAATAAGGCTTTACCTGTTGCTAATATATGCTCGAAAAATGGGAACATATCGAGTATTGTGTGACCTGTTAGCTACTTTACCTTGATCAGTAGGGATTTTTTCAGGATGTTAGCTGCAGATTATTCTTACGTGAGGTATGTTAGGTTTGGCATTGTACATTATATTCTTAGGCGATGCTATGTTTGCTTTATTGATCTGAAAACTTTGTTGGTTAAGCAGATATTCGTAGGTTATGTATATAAAGAACTTATTTTTATGTATGTTTGTCCAAAATGATTACTTGAAATATGACTTGTAATCAATAGTTTCAATAGACATCACAGAGTCGGGTGGACGGGTTAGGGGACTGCATGGATTGGGTGGTTTTGGATTTTACTGGATTATATGGAAAACTGTTTAAATTCGTAAGTTGGTCGTTATGTTTAAATATTACTAGACAATGTGAAAATAACCTGATTTGTTTAGAGAAATGATGGTTTTTGTAAGATATTTACTGTGTTAACTGACATGATGTGTTAGAAAACGTGGAGCCTGGTTAAAGTTTTTGACTGTAATGTTAGGTTTGCCCTAGAATTTTGCTAATGTCTTTGTTTATTCATAGGACAATTGATGTTATACTCGAAACGCGTGACACTTTGATGAAGATGGTGTTTAATTCATAGTTCCAGATGTTGGTATATCTTGGATAGATTGGTCACTTTGTTAAAGGATTTTGTTAGATGATGCGGCTTTATCTGTTGCTGATATGTGAGAAAAGTAGGAACATATCGAGTATTGTATGAGCTATTAGCTACTTTACCTTTGATAAGTAGAGAATTTTCAGGATGTTAGCTGATTAATTCATACACGAGTATCGTTCAAGTTTGCAATTTGTACAATTATATTCTTAGTTGCCGGTTATGGATAATGGTTGCTTTTTGACGCTAAAAGCTTTTGTTGGTTAAGCATATATTCGATGGTTAGTAATATAAGAACTTATTTTGTGGTTATTTGGATAAAACTGTTGTTATGTTTTTACAATTAGTCGGTGGTTTGTAATGATAATTGGTCTCAAGATTATGATAAATCCTTGTTTAAAATATTACTATTCAATGTAAAATTAAACGTTAATTTGTGATAAATGATGAGTTTTTTGTCAAGATATTACTGTGTTAACTGACGAAGATGTGTTAGAAACGTGAGCCTAGGTTAAGTTTTGGTTGAATAAGTTAGGTTTGCCTTAGACTTTTGCTTGATTATGAATAACACCAGATAGCTCACTGTCATATAATAACTCAGCTCCAAAGTCTATACAGTTGCTGGAAGAGTCACCTGTATGAACGCAGTTGTCCAGATTTATCAGTTTTGTTTAATAAATATAATAGTATTGATCACTTTATGTAAATGGGTTAAAGCAAAAGAAGTCATTTCAATGTTCAGTTGAGAATTTCTGAAGGAGGATGAGTCTAGTTAATGAGATAGCTTTATAAACAAAATTAGTATTGATATTTTAGAGACATGCTTGAAAAAAACGTGTGACGTAGTTACGTTTGCTTGTATGTAAATTAAGCAAAATATAAATGACTTTGTTAATGATAGCAGTTTTTAATTCGGACATTAAGTGTGTCAGGTTTTGTTCGTGTACATTATTTATTAGTTCATTTTAACATCATGTTAGCTATTGATGGAAAGTTTAATTACGCAGAGTATATTCGTTGAATCAGTATATAATTAAAATCAATGTTGTGAATAAATGAGACGTTGAAATATAACACGGAACCTTACCTCTACAACAACAACAAATAAAACAACAACCATAAAACCAACCGCCACAGCACGAACAACAGCATCAGCAGCTAAACAACAACAGACAACAGTTCGAACAAATCCTACGAGAATATATACCCTTTTTTGAACTGATATGGTTCATTCGTACGTCGTGTTTTTGTTTACTTTCTTCTGATTGGTTGAAAGAAGAATCTCGTTACCTTTTAGATCTGTTTATACATACGAATTTCGTCAGTAAAGACATTTTTCGCTGTGCTGATATGACGACACCTCTCGTTCTGCTCCTACGGACGTCCTCTTTACGCGGATCTTTGTATACCCAACGAATGTGTCATTCATGGGTATTCATTTTTTTCTGTAAACCCAAACAAATGGAGAGCAATATATTCCTGTGTTCCAATTGGGTGGTGCGACGTAATATACCTTTAATGCATATCAAGTTGATAGAATTCCTCAGATTACTCGACAGCCTCGAGCTTGGAGTAAAGGCTGAGTATGTGTCTCTGTGACATCGTTCCTCTTGATGAAAATTCCAGAGGTGACAGTTTGAGCGCTATAATAGAATAGTTGTTGTCTTTCACTGCAAACTCGACAATTGTTAAAAGTATGATGTATTCGCACTATTGGAACCCAATGATGCTGTCAGCATTCATCGTACGTGTATAGGTTTCACTGTTCAGACAATCTGCAAATATAACAGCTTTGTTTAACATGAAAAACGACTTAAAGTCTCATCTTAAAAGATGTTGTTGCCATACTCGAGGACTTAATTTCATATAGCGCAATGGTGTAATTCTACGATTTTACACCGAACAGGAATTCCGTATGAATGGCAGTATACAGAAATGCCCTTAATAACTATCAGCCAGGATACGTTTACTTCTCTCTGGCGGGACGCGAGGTGAGTGCTGTTGCAACCGAAATTGCAGAAAAATGGTTTTAAGTGCAGCAAGTTGTATGCTTATTTGCTTACATCCTTTCGGATGTGCGTAAAGTTTGAAATCTTGGAGAAACATATAGAACTTGCTCAATTATACAGAAATGCCTATGTCCAACACTGAATTAGTGGTTTAATATATTTAGAAAACTTATATGTTACTTTAATGTATTTATTTATTTAATTGTTCTTTGTTATTGATATTAAATATGTTATAACACAACACACGAGCTCACTCTCTAGAGCAACTGCCCCCTCTTTATGTACGACTTTGTTTGTTTAAGATGTTGGGGCTGGCGGTTTATTTCGTGAGCCAATTGTGTGTTAGTATGTTATGTTCATAGTTTAGCTTTGCAGAGAATAAAAACTTTACTTTGTTTGTCTTTACCAATAGGTATTATGCTAGTGTTAAGTGTGGATCTTTGTTAAGAGTTTAGCAGTTTATTCTTGCTTAGGATGTGTTAGGTTTTCCTTTGTACATTATATTCTAGTTCAGTTGATGCTATGTTAGCTTTATTACATGTGAAAACTTTGCTTTTACGTTAGAGTATACGTTCCATACGTCTGTAATGATAATTACAGTCACGGTTATGCAAATTTTTGTTAATATCACCATGTTTAATGTAAAATTAAACATTGTTATGTAGAGACACACTTGAACAAAGTGTGAATAACGTTACTTTACTGGGTGTTAAGTGTGAACTTTGTTTAACGTTAACCATTTATTCCTGTCTTAGATGGCTCAAGTTTCTCCGTTGTGGTTATATTCCATAGTTCCAGAATGATGCTAAAGTAAGCTTTATTATTGTGAAAAAACTTTGTACGTCAAGCATATATTGGCTGATGCTTGTATAAAGAACTTGATTTTATGTTGTGTGTTTATCCAAAAAATGATACTCAAAATGTGCACCTTATCAATTATCATAAGATCACAGATGGTCCTAGCTGAGGCGAGGTGATGCGGCTGGAGTGGGGTTTGAATTTAGTGATTTTACTGCTTTTAGGGTAATGTGTAAAAACGTAAATTTGTAAGTTATAAACATAAAAAGAATAAGAAATTTTATTTATTTATTTATTTATTTATTTATTTTTATTTATTTCTTGATGGTTCTGAAACCGTTATTTTCGAAATCTACAGACCCAATAACATATATAAGGCCACCAACATTGTATCAAACATTGTATCATTACACAAATATTTAATAACTCGGCACCGCACCGGAGCCAGCACCGGTGCAGCTGTCAACTCCTACTCCTCTGAGTCAGACTCCTTCTTCATTCTTTCCCTCTTCATTCCTCCTTCGATCTCTGTTTTGCACTCTGTGCTCTTTTTTTCAGTCAGGACCCCCTTAATGGGGGGTCCTAGACACCCTACAAGGACTTATAACCATCAATATTCGAACTTCTTAACGATGTCTCGTAACCCTTTATAGACATCAATCATTATTGTTATACGACCTGTTTATAACTCGGGCAGCCGCAGCTGCTCCAGCACCGGTGCCGGAGCCAACTCCTCAGATTCCCATAGCAACTATTTCTAGAAACTCAACACTGAATCCTCTCACCAAATTTCAGCTTTATACGATCAATATTTAATGTTTGAAGGGGGTGAGGTCCCCCCTCGGGGGACCCAGAGGGTTGTAACTTTGTATACAGCAAGGTTACCTCCCCATCTTAACCATCCTCCAAATTTTAGCACGATACGATGAGCTCGGAGTCGAGGCAGGCTATGCTCTGCAACGTCGGTAAGTCGGAACCGGAATGCGAAGAAGCAACCGCGGCGGACGCAAAAGTCGGTAGTGTGTACAAAAAAACGATCCCTTTACGGGATCGTTTCGCACTCAGATCGATTTCCTTCGGAAATCGAATCTTCGTACGTAATATAAAATCATAACATTGGGTGTGTGGGCACGCACGCGCGCGCGCCTCGCTGCTTTCTCCTCCCTCCTTCATGCGCATCGAACACCTGGTCGATGATTAGCCGTTAGGCTTAACTCAATCTCGGATTTGGAAAGCAAAAGGGTATAAACGTCGGGCGTAGCGGCTACGCTCTCGGGGTGACCCCCCTGCTATATACATCCTACAGACTTGAAATTTTCACGGATCGTCTTACCACATATATTACATTTATATTCCAAGTTTCAGACCTATAATTCTATTCCTTCATATCGAAAAGGTGTAGATCCAAACGTCAATATACTATATAACATATATTATATATATATATATATATATATATATATATATATGTATATATATATATATTATATATATATAGTATTATATATATATATATATAAATATATAGAAGAGAGAGAGAGAGAGAGAAGAGAGAGAGAGAGAAGAGAGAAGAGAGAGAGAGAGAGAGAGAGGAGAGCGGAGAGTTTTGATAATATTTTCGGCTAACTTCAATTTTTTAGAGGCTCGAGCTGACGGAGGAACAAGGGGACAGAGGGGTGAGCGAAAGGTCCCCCCGCGTCACGGCAGGAGGCCAAGAGAACCCGACTCTGCTAAATTCTTCGCGGGTTCCCTGATGATGATTCTTCTTCGTTTTAAAATAATAAAGTAAATTGATATTTAAAATATTCATATATACATACATATATATATATATATATTATTATATATATATATATATTATATATATATATATAATATATATATATAATATATATATATAAATTATATATATATATAATACCTATATATATATATAATATATATATATAATATATATATATATATTATATATAGTATATATATATATTCTGCGAATGGTTTATTTATATAATATTATATATATATATGTATATATATACTATATATATATATATATTACTATTATATATTATATATATTATAATATATATATATTATATTATATATATATATATATCATATATATGATTCGACCGTCCTCACGATAGTTAATATGTCCATATATGTAATATATATATATATAATATATATAAAATTGTCTCCAAATTTGATATAACCATAATATATATAAAATAGCATATATAGTATACTATATAATATTTATATATATATATATATATATATATAATATACCTCTGCGAATTTATTTGGCGCAAAAAACACGCCAAGGAGGACCTATTCCAAAAAAAATTAAAAAAGATTGCTATGTTTTTATTAAGTATTAGTGCACATAAACACTGTATTTATATATATACTTTTAAAAAATACTATTTAAAAAAACCTAGAACAGTAAGGAGATATTCGGTAGAGCAGCATAACTTCTTTATTCTTAGCTTTTTTGTCATTTTCAGGACTTGTATGATATATATATATAACATATTATATAATATATATATATATATATATATATATATATATATTTATATATATATATATATATATATATATATATATAATATAAAGTATTAACTAATATATAATATATATATACACTAAATATACCCTGTTTTTAATTCTGATATTTGACGGGATGGTTTTCAGAGAAAATCCTTTACAAATGCTGCGTTCTAAATGGCTATAATGAAAACACCAGCCAATCAGTTTCATTACGCAGACGATTCTTAGTTTTTAATTTTTAATTTTAATAGCTCTTTTAAGAAGTTTTGTTATTATTCTTACATTAATAATAAATCTAATTTAAGAGCTATTTTAAGTTGTTTTCTTTTTATTATCACATTACTAATGCTTTTAATAACATATAATAACATATTTCTAAAATTTGTTATTTGACGGAATGTATTTCACCCACACATCCTTATTATTTTTAGGGACCCATATAACTATCGAAGAAATCGATATGACAATCAATATATCTTGTCTCTTCAAACCGGAAAAGATAATATATATTATATAATTATATTATATATTATATATATTTACAAAAAAAAAAAAAAAATATATATATATATATATAATATATATATATATATATATATATATATATATATATATATATATATATATATATATATTATATATAATATAATATATATATATATATATATATATATATATATATATATAAAGATAGAGAGTATAGTGTATTTTAGAGTATTTATTTGAACTAACAATTCAAAACAATGAATTTTACTAGTGACCTATCTTCAGAACTTTGTTCTAGCTTACGATTACAATTTGAAAGATGTCTAATTAATATCAAATTATGGAAAATTTTTTTAATAAATTAAGGTCGATAAAAAAAATATTAAATACATTTCGAGTCAAATAACGTTACGACGGTTCTTATCGGTCGATTTTTCTTTAACAAATTGTTAGTGTAAAGAAAACAAGAAAACAATCAGCGAAAAGAACTTTGGTTAGGGGAATGCCTGTTTTAAGCAATTTCTTTCAAAGTTACAAGCTTGAGTAAACAACAAAAACAAAATTAGATTCAAACGAGCTACCAAGACGGAAATTTACTTCATCGTCTGAAGGAATTTGCTCTTACTTTGATTAAGTAAATCGCGATATGTAAATACCTTCCAATCACGGTGGCTGAATTAGAGCTTAAAGAAGGAAAGAAAAGTTTCATTACCATGATTACAAAGTAATACGACTACTATTGAATGTCTGGAATGTCAGAATGGAAAACGGCTGTATTTTGCAAAATTGAAATAAAATGAAAAAGAAAATGTGAAAGGTATATAGAATTACATCTCTCCTGTGCCACGTGAGTAAATACATGAACACATTTTTAGAAGTCTTAGAGAATTGGATTACAAAATGAATAAGGCTTGATTATGGATTCAGACCAGGGAAGGGTAGAGAAAACCACATTTTTCGGTTTGAAGATATTTATAGGAAAAAAACTTAATGTGGACAAGATAAATAAATATGGCGTTCATAGTCTTGGAGAAGGCTTTTGATAAGGTACCCAGAAAAAAACTGGGGAGAAATCTTCAGTAACCATTATCATGGAAAAGGCCTCAAGCTGGTAAGAATCATTAGAAAAATGTATGTAGGAAATGAGTGGTTCAGTGCTATCAACGCAACTCTTTATTATATACATGAAAAGAAAGGCGAATAAGCTATGTGTATATGGGAGAAGAGCTGTTAATGATACTGCATCCTCATAAAAGGGAGGACATTTTGGAGAGCAATTGGTGGAATTCATAAAAAAAAGGAGACAAAGGCAAATTTACGTTTGGACTCAAAGCGCCCTTATTGTTCCGCATCTTGGTAACATGTTCAAACGCTTATATATATATATATATATATATATATATATATATATATATATATATATATATATATATTTATATATATATATAAATATAAATATAAATATAAATATAAATATAAATATAAATATATATATATATATATTCGCAGTTGAAAGAAAGAGTTATTTTTATATATATATATATATATATATATATATATATATATATATATATATATATATATATATATATATATATATATATATATATATATATATATATCCTGTTGTGTTATAGAAAAGGGTTAGTTTTGTTTTTAACAATGAGCCTGAAAATAATTATGAAGTCTCCAAATTTCATTTTGAAAGCCTATTTACTTCCAAATGCTTCTTTTTAAAAATTTTATTGTCTTATATAGACTTATGATACTGAAACTATATTTATAATTTTTTCAGCAAATATTCGTGTGCCAGGCATTCATTAATCACTAAAAATTTATATATATATATATATATATATAAAGTATATATATATATATATATATAGTATTTTATAAATAAAAAAATTTATATATATATATATATATATATATATATATATATATATATATATATCTATTTAATAACGAACTAGCAAAAAAAAATTTCTTAAATTTTTTTTAAAATAACCAATTCTTATAACACAACAGGTCATATATATAGTATATATATATTATTATATATTATATATGCTATATTATTATTATTATTATTAGTTATTATTATACATATTATTATTATTATTATTATTACATATTTTTGTTATGTTATATTATCTTTTGTTTCTAATAGTATTTTTATTATTATAATATGCAACTTATAAATTGCATATATATATATATATTGTTATATATATATTATTGCTATTATTATATATTATTATTATTATTATTATTATTATTATTATATATTATTATTATATATTATATATACATACATATATCCATATATATATTATTGGTTATTGCCATATTATTATTATATACATGCTGCTATTATGAAGAGAAGAAGAAGAAAGATATATTAAGTTACAGCTATATATATTATATATATATATATATATTATATATATAGCATATATGTATATATATATATATATGTTATATATATATATATATATATATATATTACAGTTATCACCATATAAGTTACATATATATATATATTATATTGAATAAAGAGCATATATATATATATATTTATATATATATAGCATATATATATATATATATATATAATATTTAGTTATATATATATATATATATATATATATATATATATATATATATATATATATATATATATATAATATAAGGAAAGGTAAAACACGCAAATAATATCCTCTACATATTACTTAAAAAGGTTGCAAACCTGAAGTTTTTCTTATTAAATTGAAATGAAAGGAGAGTAAAATATTATTTCCATTTGATCATATTTTCCTTTTAAGTGAATAGTTTCATATTTTTTTTTCACTAAAAGCTCAAAACACTTTGAGAGGTTATCCATTTTGGCGTCAAGCACTCATCCATTATTAATATATCGCAACACTCGTCCCTTAAGTGGGTCATTTGATTTTTTTTCATTTTTATATCACAAAACAGGAAAAGAGAGTCAGCAAAGCTTATTGCCGACATTAATTAAATATGATGCTCTTTCCAATGAATGTTGAAAGGCAATACGGACATATTTACGCAAGGAAATCATATTATCATTATCAACAGTCACAAAAAATATTTCAAAAAGAAATGTGAATACGTTTATCACTAAGCAAAATTGAAATCTGAATTTAAAAGTGGGAAATATAGAAAATTCGTCGTGTAAAAAAACTGAAAATAACGTCAAGAGTAAAATAGATGAACGTTTTAAAACTTTCATATCTCCTCAGAAGTTTACATACAAACGCTTTAAAACCTGTAATATATATATATATATATATATATATATATATATATATATATATATATATATATATATATATATATATATATAAGTTAGTAAATATATATATATATATATATATATATATATATATATATATATATATATATATATATATATGCCGTCTACCATGGCTCAACTGTAGGACGACTAAGTTGCGAGGTATTGAACTAGGGTTTGAAACCTTTTATGGGTTCTAAGTTGTAATGGGGACTATCCCAAATGGTCAACAGTACAGCGAAAATGGTCCACAGGTCAAATGGTTGAAACATCAAAATAATTTGGTACAGCCAGCCGCAGACGTTAGATAGATAGGATAGGTTAAGTTAGGCTTAGGTTAAGGAAGTTCTGGTTGGATACGTTACAGAAACTCTAAATAACAAGATTTTTTTTCTTTACAAATGTCGACCATTTGACCTGTCGATTATTTTCCCTGTCGACCATTTGGTACTAACTTCGTTGTAATTACCTAAAGAAGTTCCTCTCCTTGAATAGTTCTATGCCCGTGAAATAGATAAAAAGAAGAATTATATTAAAGAGTTATTATATATATATAAAAATATATATATATATATATATATATATATATATATATTATAGGTTATATATATATATATATATATATATATATATAGAGAGAGAGAGAGAGAGAGAGAGAGAAAGAGAGAGAGAGAGCTTGTCGAGGCAATAAAAGTACCCCTATTGGGCACACTCCGCTGAGTGCAAGGCTGAGCCGCAACATTCTTCTGAATTCCGTTGTCCGTTCGTTTGCCCTTTTCACGCTTCATTCCTTTACTGATAGGGTATCTCTAGCGTGCTCTTGCATTCGACCTGTACAAACTCACGTATATTATGAATGCTCCTGTGCCCGAAGAATCAATTACTTACACATCTTAAATTTAACTATTACAATTCTTGTACCCACAAAAACAAAATCCACCATAGCTCTATACCACAGGTCACTCTCTCTCTCACTCTCTCTCACTCTCTCTCTCTCTCTCTATATATATATATATTTATATATAGTATATATATATATATATATATATATATATATGTTGTTAAAGAAAGAACAGAAACTAGCATATATATATGTAGAGGTATGTTGTTATATATATATGTTATATATGTTATATATGTTATACTCAATGAAACCCCCACTCCAAGGAGTGGGTGGGTGTTATTATTAAAATTATTATTATCACTAACGTCACCATCACCACCATTAATAATATTATTATTATTATTCAATCTTGGAATATCTAATATCTTCATCCTTATCACTATCAATGGCTGGACTACTTCTTTTTAATAAAATAGGAAGTTTCCTTCAATTCCTGCCTAGAATTGAATTGGTATTTCCTCAAATAATATCTATCTCTTCTTCCTCAAAACATTTTGTCGTGTTGGTCGTTGATTCACCATCAATATCCAAATCTTGGTATATATATATATATATATATATATATATTATTATATATATGATATTATATTATATATATATATATATATATATATTATATATATATATATATATATTATTAGTTATTATTATTATTATTATTATATATATATATATATATATATATATATATTATTAGTTATATACAAGTATATATATATATATAGTTATTATGTAAATATATATATATATATATTTCATATATATATAAAGATATATAGAGCATATATATATATATATATATGATATTATATATATATATATATATATATATATATATATATATATATATATATATATATATATATATATACAGAACCCATAGGAATGGAAAATTGATTCTTCAACATCCATGGATGTGAAAATTAGACATCCGCGTTTGGCTTCCGATACATCACTAATATAGAGAAAGAGCAGCAGCAGCAGCAGCATTAGCAGTGAGAGGCAGGTATATATATATATATATATATATATATGTATCAGTATATATATATATATATATATATATATATATATATATATATCAGGGGCGTATACAAAGGGTAGGCAGGGTAAGTAGCTCCTACCCAATATTTTTTACTTTTTAATAAAATAATTTAAATGGTAAAGCAAAATAAATTATTAAAGAATTTTATATGAAAGTGAAAAAAAAGAAACTAATTTATAAAAAAAATTAAAAAAAAACAACTACTTTAGTAATAACGGTTATAATAATTAAATTAATTTGGAAATTTTCGCTCCTACCCTATTCCTATGAGTGAATTTCTTTGTTATTGGCGTACGTAAGAATTTAATTTCTCCTATAGTATTATAATGGTCAGGCCAGCAAACATACCTGTCCTGCCAGACGTAAAAAGAAAACATCGTACACTTATATATATATATATATATATGTAGAGAGAAAAAATATATATATATATATATATATATATATATATATATATATATATATATATATATATATATATATATATATATACGACAAGTTTCTCTTACGTATCAAAAGGATGGCAGCAGCAGTGTTTATCTTGAAGTCCATTGCTTTGGTTATTAAATATTATTTTTATTACATTACTTAAGTGATATTTATCTTTATATAATTAAAATAATTAAAATAGTGCATAATGGAAGTAAGTAGATTTTAGTAAAAATAGCTTTAAAAGCTTATCTAAGGGACAAATCTTTACTCTTAAAAAAATCTGGAAGGCCTACGTTTCTTTATTAATAACAGATAAAGTCAATGTTCAGAGAAGATTTCCTTTGTTTATTATTATTATTATTATTACATATTATTATTATTATTATTTGAAGTGGCGCACGAAAACGCGCGAAAGCGTTTCTCATACGATAAATGCGAAAACGGTTAAACACCCACCTCCGAATTGAACGAAGTACAATG
>JABUQX010064022.1:5000-16322 GCA_015478945.1 Trachelipus rathkii
AACATTCGATTAATCGCTGTAGTATTGCACCGCTTTTGACCTCTACCACCCTTTTCGATATGAAGGAATAGAGTTATAGGTCTGAAACTTGGAATATAATCATTATATGGGTAAGGACGAATCCGTGTTATTTTCGAGTCTGTTAGGATGTATATAGACGGGGGGTCGCCCCCGAGAGCTGAAGGTGAAAATATAACGCTTAACGCCCTTGTGGTGTGTGTTTTTGGGTTGAGTAAAGATTAGGTTAACGATTTCCAATCGAGCGTCAGGTGAGTGACAGGCGAGTTTTGTGACCGTAGTCCCCTAAGGGGGTGTTTCCCCCTTAGCCGCCAAGGTCAAATTCGTCTGAAAGTCGCATGTAGGCTTTAACGAATTGGAAATGAAATTAGGATGTGATTTATATGATGACGCAATCTCGTCGGAGCCGAGATTACGTCCCTCTGCATCCTCCCCAGGAAGGGGGGATGCGGCTCCACAAAAAAATTAAAATGATCGTAGAAGACTGAAACTCGGAGAAAGGCTGGAGGAGACGGAGTCGGAGTCGGCGTCGGAGTCGGAGTCGAAAACCGGCGGAGTCGGAGTTGGATTCGGTTTCGGATTCCAGGCCCCTCTTGAAGGGGGGTCCCTCTGAAAAAAGAAGAAGAAGAAATGCATGGAATGCAAAACAGAGGAAGAAGAAGAAAGGAAGAGGAAGAAAGGAGGAAGGAAGGAGGAGGAAAGGAGGAAGGAGGAAGGAAGAAGAATGAGGAAGGATTCAGAATCGGTAGTGGCACCGGTGCTGGAGCCGGTGCGTTGCCGACATAGTAAACATTCGTTTAATAATACAAGATCATTACTGTTTACATAACTGCTTCTGTTCTAACATGTACATATCGTCAATTGCATTGCATCTTGCAAAGATAAACCGTTTTTCTAAACGTTGAAGACTAACATTTCTATTTTCAAATCTCATTTTCTATTTATAAACGTTAACTAATATAATTTTTTTCTAAGTTGAAGCATACATATACTGTTTACTATTTTTTTTTTTTTAAGTTTTTATTTTTTTTTTTTTTTTTTTTTTTTTTTTTTTTTTTTTTATTTTTTTTTTTTTTTTTTTTATTTTTTTTTTGCATTTTTACTTTGTTTAATTTTTTTATTTTTAATTTTTAATTTTTTTTTTAATTTTCTAACTTTATTTTTATATAAGTTTTTATTTTAGATTTATACTTTGTGTTTAATTTTTTATATAAGTTTTATTTTGCATTTATACTTTGTGTTTATTTGCTTTATTTTCATTTTTATTTTTTATTTTTTTTTAAATTTATTTTCTAACTTTATTTTTATATAAGTTTTATTTTACATTTATACTTTGTGTTTTTAATTTTTTTTTTAATTTTTTAAATTTTTTTTTTTTTCTATTTTTTATTTTATTTTTATTTTTTATTTCTTTAAAACTTTTTGTTTTGTTAAATTTTTTTATACTTTTCATGTTTATAACGTAAAAATTTACGTTTTTACATACCCTAAATCAGTAAATCACTAAATCAAATCACCCACCCCACCTTCCACCATTCTGTGATGTATATTGATCTATTGATCTATTGATTCAGTTCACATTTGAGTGTCCTTTATGGATAAACATAACATAAAATCAAGTTTCTTTATACAAAAAATGAGTAAAAACTAGTATTGAATTAATTTTCCAATTCAATAAAGCTAACATGACATCATCTGAACTAAGAAAATAATGTACAAAAACAAACCTAACAACTTACACATGAATAAACTGTTAACATTAACAAAGTCCCACACTTAACACCAATAAAGAAACTAACATTACATGCGAAACGTAGTCTATTCTTACTTTTTGAAGCATACATCTACACATATTAACGTTAATCGTACACTGACACAGTAACATTTTAACAAAAATTTATCCGCAACATTGGTTAATTAATCATGGCTGATCAACGAATATACTCCTAACGTAATAAGGTTCCACAATCAATAAGCTAACATGATGTAACATGAACTAAGAAAATAATGTGCAGCACAGCGACAAACCTGACACACCTTAGCCCTAATAAACTGCTATCATTAACAAAGTTCCATACTTGGCAACAGTAAGTAAACTAACATTACAATCGAAACGTAAACCTATTCCACTTTTTCAAGCATAGTCTCTAACATTATCAATGCTGATTTTACATTAACACAGTAATATTAGCAAAGATTTAACGTATCCTGACCTAACTATTGTAATGAACTAAAAATAAATGACACACACACACACACACCAACACACATCATTTACACACACACACACCCTACACACACACACACACACACACACACACTTTTTGTTTTTTGTAAATTTTTTATACTTTTTGCATGTTTATAAACGTAAAATTTTACGTTTTTACATACCCTAAATCAGTAAATCCAACTAAATCAAATCACCCACCCCACCTTCCACCATTCTGTGATTTATTGATCTATTGATTAATTGAAATTTTTGTTACATTTCGAGTGTCCTTTATGGATATAAGCATAAGCATAAATCAAGTTTCTTTAACAAACAAATCGACGCGAATATATGTCTAACGTAACAAAGTTTTCACATTAATAAAGCTACCATGACATCATCTGAACTAAGAAAATAATGTACAAAGACAAACCTGACAACTTACACATGAATAAACTGTTAACATTAACAAAGTTCCACACTTAACACCAGTAAAGAAACTAACATTGCACGCAAATACGTAGTCTATTCTTGCTTTTTGAAGCATACATCTACCATATTAACGTTAATCGTACACTGACACAGTAACATTTAACAAAAATTTACCACAACATTGGTTAATTATCATGCTGATCAACGAATATACTCTAACGTAATAAGGTTTCCACATCAATAAAGCTAACATGATGTTAACATGAACTAGAAATAATCGTGCAACGGACAAACCTGAAGCACCACTTAAGCCGCTAATCAAACTGCTATCCATTAACAAAGTTCCATCTTGGCAACAGTAAGTAACAACATTACAATACGAAAACGTAACCTATTCCAACTTTTTTCAAAAGATATCTCCTAACCTATCAATGCTAATTTTTACATTAACACAGTAATATTTAACAAAGATTTAACGTATCCTGACCTAACTTGTGTAATGAACTAAGAATAAATGACACACACACACACACACACACAACACACACACACCACACACACACACACACACACACAGAACTTACGTAAAGTAAAACCTGAATATTTTTAGTCTTATCTCTTTTTAGGCTCCGCCCCCTTTCAGAAAATATCAACTCGAAACATGAAAATGATTTTATCTGTAACCATTTACATAAAGTGATGCAATACTTATTATATTTATTAAACAAACTGGTAAATCTGGCAACATTGCATCATACAGAGGTGAATTGGCAACACTGTATAGATTTTGGGAGCTGAGTTATATATAAAGCGGTGAGCTACTCGATGGGTCATTCATAATCAAGAGCTCTTACGATCAACACTTTAAGACACCTTCGTTGGATCCTGTTGTATCATTAGCCAAGTTTTTTTTATATCTACACATGAGGATTTTTCAAAGCAACACCTAGGTTCAGCTATGTAGATTCATTTTTTTTTCTTTAATATATATATTTTCTCATTTAAAAATAACATTGTAATACATCTGGTCAATAATTATCAACGTAAGGTAATTAAAAACATCATTAATTAAAGAATAAAAGGAAAATGATATATGCACATGTCTAAAAAAATTATTCTTTTCCAGAAACGTGTTGAATATACAGCCATACATCTGAGTAAAAAGCATCCTACGTGACGTCATCATCGCACCCTTTAAAATGGTATGTTGTTGTTGTTGTGTGGTTAAATATATTTAATATATGTTATGAGAAATACTATGTTAAACTAATATATTATTGGTATAATGACCTAAATAGCATGAAAACTTGATTTTAATTGCCTAATGTAACATAAATAATAATAATGATTATTTATTCCAGGCTAGCCCTTCGATGATGAATGCTGGTAATAAGAAGAGAAAGACCAATATAACAGACATAACGCACATCTCTGTAGAGAAACTTAAAAAATCAATGGAACGTCATACCTACGAAGTTAAGGTTATTGACGAAAATTTTTTCCATGGACCAAGAGATCTTGAAACATCGTTTGAAATGGTTGTAAGTGAAGTCATTGATATTATATTACAAGACTTGGATTACGATGGGGCACGCATGAGGGTGGGAATTAATTTCACTTTTGGCGATGATCAGTCACCTGACCGGAAATACTACGTAAACATCAGTTACAGGGATATACTGGACAATATTGGGGTGAAAGAGATGATGAGACGCTTGGAAGGATCATTCCAGTCCGGTGATAAGGCCTCTTTTACCAAATTCAAAGTAGTAGCAACTGTGTTCATGTTAGCAAAAGGCAAAGGCGATGACTGTAAAACCGATGCATTCGAGCCACAAAATCTTAGCTTCAAACATCGTTACATTAGTAAAGTTCACCTAGAGAAAGGTGATGTAGGTTGCGCTTTTAAAGCCGTCGTTTTGTTTAGGAAAATAGCGAGAGAATGTGTAAAGGCCAAACATATACAATCGTGTACAATTGAGAATGAGGCAGAAGCATTAGCTAAAAAATGTGGTATGGAATATACAGATTCTTTCATAGTAACTGATTTTGAAAAAATCGAGAATATCGAAAAATGCCGTATAGTCGTATTCGGTCCTGAAGGTAATGGAGTAAAAATACTTTATAATCCATCTAACGAGAACGAAATGATCCTTTATACATTATAGGCCATGATGGTGTAAATTCATTACTATGCTTAAAGAAGATAAGTTAAAGTTTCTGTTTTGAGAATACGCAAAAAGCCTAAGGCGTATATGAATGGTATCTTTTGCACTTATTGCTATACTTTCAACAGTAATAATATCGCGCATAAATTAGACTGTGAACATTATGGATGTAGACAGTGTCTATACGATAAGTGTCAAGGCTCATTTGGTCACGATGGTATATTCCATGAATGTCGTGAATGTAATCGTGAATTTTATAATGCATTCTGTTTTAAAAAACATCTGGATAATAATACGTGCAAGAAAATTAAGATTTGCAAACTCTGCCTTGTGCAAATAAATGCTGATCGCCAAGGTAATTTCACACACGATTGCACAAAAGCCTTTTGTACTATATGTAAAGAAAAATACGTGCCCAAAGAAGACGAATATCACATATGCTACATGAAAAAGAAATTTAAAAAGAAGAAAGATACTGATCCGATGGTTTATACATGTTACTATGATATCGAGACATACCAGGAAGATAAAGGTTATGATGATAAAGGAAGAAGAATAATAGAATTGCGTCCTTATTTACTGGTATGCCAGATGATATGCGAAATGTGTACAGATAAGGAAGGTGAGCAGGTATGCTCACATTGTGGTTCAAGAACAAGAACATTTAAATTAGAGACCGAAAAAACGCCTGTAAATCAATTTATAGACTTCCTGATGGAGTTTTCAGAGAAAAATCCTAAGTCAAAAGTACTTGTTGCTGCACATAATGGTGGAAAATTTGATCATCAGTTCGTATATGCATCATTACTGACACATCCAAGTTCAGATTCTATCAGCAGAAGTCCTATAAAAAGAGGTAATAAAATAATTTCAATGGGATCGAATGGAAATATACACTTCAGGGATACATTGCTTTTCACACCATGTGCATTGAAAAGCTTGCCTAAATGCATGGGTGTTAGTGAAAAAGACAATTCCAAAGGTTTCTTTCCCTATACATTTTTAAATGAAGATACATTGAATTATAAAGGACCTATTCCTGATAAGAAATTCTTTGAAATAGATAAAATGTCAACAGATGAAAAGCTAGAATTTGAAGAGTACTATAATAAGTTTATAGGCAAGAATACAATATTTTTGAAGAATGTGAAAAGTACTGTGTACAAGATGTTAAATACTAAGAAAATGTTTTGAGAAGTTTAGAGGTAGCTTCATTAAAGAATTTGATATAGATTGTCTAGATAACAACACAACAAATTGCATCTTATGCTTTTACACTTTTATAAAATGTGTTTATGGCTGAGGAAAAAATACTATTCTAGTCGAGAGAAACCCTAAACTTTCACCTAACGAAGCAATTCGCTGGCCTCTTGTATCAAGAAAAATTGAACAATATAGACATAAGGCATGCTCGTAACGGTGGAGAGAAAGGGTTCAAAATTAAGAACAAGTGGCTTTACCCTGATGGGTTTGGTTATGTAAAAGGAGTGAAAACTGCTTTCCTATACCATGGTTGTGCATGGCATGGACATAAAGACTGTAATAAAGGAAAAGGGATGTTGCATGGCGTATCGGCTGTTGACCGCTACAATCTCACCATGAAACAAGAAGATAGGTATAAAGAAGCAGGGTTTAATGTAGTACGTGTGTGGGAATGTGAATGGAAGGCTCAAAAGACCCAAATCATTCAAGATCCTGATCATACCGATGAAAACATAAGCATTAGTGACTATATTCAACGTCTTAGCAATGATGTTGTTAACAACAGACTCATAATAGACAATTCATTGTTTGGAGGCCGCACTGAACCATTCGTACATTACTACCCTCCAACTAAAGGACAGAAGATCATGTATTTAGACTATACATCGCTTTATCCTTATGTTCAGAAACGAATGAAGTATCCTTGTGGCCCCCCTGAAAAACTAATAGGTGATAAAGTACCAGACATTGAATCATTTAAGAATGGTATCAATGATAAATATTTCGGTACAGCTTACATTAAGATTCTTCCTCCTCAAGACTTATACATCCCCGTCCTCGCTAAACGAACCAAAAATAAATTAATATTCCCACTCTGTGCAAAATGTGTTGAAGAAAATTGTGCGAAATGCAATCATGACAAGAATGAACGTGCTATTGAAGGTGTATACACAACACCTGAAATTCAGTTAGCATTAGAGATGGGATACGAAATAATTAAAATTTTTGAAGTTTGGTCGTTTAAAGAGAAGGAGTTTTTATTTGAAGGATATGTGAACCACTTCTTAAAAATAAAAACAGAGGCATCAGGACCACCAAATAATATTCACGAAGACGATCCTGATTTCGAGGAAAAACTTAAAGAGTTTGTCCGTCTTTTCAGAGAAAAGGAAGGTGTTGAACTTGATATTAACAATATCAAGAAAAACCCTGGAATGCGGTTCATTGCAAAATTATGCCTCAATTCTCTTTGGGGAAAATTTGCACAAAATACGCCTACAAGAGGAGATGTAGTATGTACTAGTGATAAACAAGTATGGGAACTAATCAATCAATGCGACAATGAAGTCACTAGCATTATTCCAATAGGCTGTAAATATGTTGTAACAGTTGTCAAAAATGCACTAGCCGAACGCATGTCAACTGCTACAAATATTCCTATCGCATCGTTTACGACTGCATATGCACGTATAAAATTATACGAGGTTACTTAACAAAGTCAAACAAAGGGCATTGTACTGCGATACAGACTCTTGTATTTTTGTCGCTGGAGAAAACGATGAAGTTATTGAAACAGGAAACTTTTTAGGTGAACTAACAGATGAAATAGCAGAATACGGTTCTGGGTCATACGCCGATTCCTTTGTGTGTACTGGACCTAAGTCTTATGCTGTTAGAATAAGAACTCCAGATGGAAATATAAAATATATTGTAAAAGCCAAAGGTCTTACAATCAATAAAGATACACAAAGGATACTATTAATTTTGAAAAATTGTTAAAGTTAACGTATGATCGTTGCTCTGAAAATAGTATAGGTCACGATGAGTCATTGTACAATGATATCAAAAACCATGATGTTACAGTGAAGGCAATGAATGAAATACAATTTGAAAATGTTGATAAAGATGATGTACGAGACGATGACCTACCTCATAAAAAAGCTGCACGAATAGACGAGTCACAGAATCCTAATGCTAATTTACACGGAAGTAACAGAGGAGGGTTATGTTATAGTGTGTCTAATATAACTTTTCAGCCTGGGAAATATGGAGGTGTTAGTATTGTTGCTGGTACTAAAATGGTCCAACACACAACCGACAAACGAATCTTTATTAAAAATTCATGTCGCACTGCATCATATGGTTATAAGGGTACAATAATTTCCATTTAATATATTATAATTATTTATCTATGTCTAATGTATAATGTTTAATGTTTTTTTCCATGTACAAATATTCTGAATAATAAAATGTAGATAATAAAGTTATTTTTATTAACCTTTACATAAAATCATTTTCATGTTTCGCGTTGAAATTTTCTGAAAGGGGGCGGAGCCTAAAAAGAGATAAGCCTAAAAATATTTCAGGTTTTACTATTACGTGATGTGATTGTGTGTGTGTGTGGTGTGTGTGGTGTGTGTGTGGTGTGTGTGTGTGTGTGTGTTGTGTGTGTGTGTTGTGTGTTGTGTGTGTCATTTATTCTTGGTTCATTACACAAGTTAGGTCAGGATATGATAAATCTTTGCTAAATATGAATGTGGTTTAAAAAAAAAAAAAATTTTAAAAAAAAAAATTAAAAAAAAAATTATTTTTAAATTTTTAATGTAAAATCAGCATTGATATGTTAGAGATATGCTTGAAAAAGTTGTGAATAGGTTACGTTTTCGTATGTAAGTTGTTACTTACTATTGGCAAGTATGGAACTTTGTTAATGATAGCAGTTTATTAGGGCTTAAGGTGTGTCAGGTTTGTCGTTGCATCATTAATTTTCTAGTTCATGTTACATCATGTTAGCTTATTGATGTGGAAACCTTATTAGCGTTTAGAGTATAATTCGTTGAATCAGCATGAATAATTAACCAAATGTTTGTGGTAAATTTTTTTGTTACAATGTTACCTGGTGTCAGTGTACGATTTAAGTTAATATGGTAGATGTATGCTTCACCAAAAGTAAGAATAGACTAAACGTTTTCGCCAATGTAATGTTAGTTTCTTAAATATGGTGTTTTAAGTGTGGGACTTTGTTTAATGTTAACAGTTTATTCATGTGTAAGGTGTGTTAGGTTTTGTTGTTGTACATTATTTTCTTCGTTCAGAGATGTCCCATGTTTAAGCTTTAATTAATGTGAAAACTTTGTTACGTTAGCATATATTCGGTGATTTTTTGTATAAAGAACTTGATTTTATGTTTATCCAAATCCATAAAGGACACTCGAAATGTAACTTGAATCATAGATCAATAAGATCAATAAACATCCCAGAAATCGGTTGGAAGTGGGGTGGGTGCTTATGATTTAGTGATTTACTGATTTACGGTATGTAAAAACGTAAATTTTACGTTAATAAAAATAAAAAGTATAAAAATATTTAACAATAAAAAAAAAAATTAAGAAATAACAAAATAAAAATGACGACTAATAAAATGGCAAAAATATCAATTAAAAATTAAATAAAAAAATTGTCACAAAATATAAATGTAAAATAAAACTGATATAACTAATAAATGAGAGAAATAAATGTCACAAAGAATAAATTATAAAATATCCGAAGAATTAAAGCAAACAAACTGTAGTTATAGAAAGTTGCAGAAATATAAATTTTATAAAAAATTAAGCAGAAAGTAATAAATGCTAAAATAAAAAAACTTATATAAAAATAAGTTAGAAAATTAAAAAAGAGAATTAAAAAGTTAAAATAAAAAATTAAACAAAGTATAAAATGCAAAATAAAACTTATAAAAAATAAAAATGTAAAAATAAAAATAAGAAAATTAAAAAATTAAAAAATTAATGACAAAGTATAAATGGGATATAAAAACTTATTAAAAAAAAATAGTAAACAATATATGTATGCTTTAACTTAGAAAAAATATATTAGTTTAACGTTTATAAATAGAAAAATGAGAATTTGGAAAATAGAAACTGTTAGTCCTCCAACATTTAGAAAATACGGTTATGGTCTTTGCAAGATGCAATGCAATTGACGATATGTACATGTTGAACAGAAGCAGTTATGTAAACAGTAATGATCTTGTATTATTAAACGGAATGTTTACTATGTCGGCAACGCACCGGCTCCAGCACCGGTGCCGCTACCGATCTGAATCCTTCCTCATTCTTCTTCTTCCTCCTTCCTCCTTCCTTCCTCCTTCCTCCTCCTTTCCTCCTCCTTCTTCCTTTCTTCTTCTTCCTCTGTTTTGCATTCCATGCATTTCTTCTTCTTCTTTTTTCAGGAAGGGACCCTCCTCCGGCAGGGTCCTGGAATGGAGTCGTTTCAAAATTTTCCGACTCCGACTCCGACTCCAACTCCGACTCCGACTCCGACTCCGACTCCGTCTCCTCCAGCCTTTCTCCGAGTTTCAGTCTTCTATGATCATTTTTAATTTTTTGTGGGGCAGCATCCCCCCTTCCAGGGGAGGATGCAGAGGGACGTAATCTCGTCTCCGACGAGATTGCGTCATCATATAACTCACATCCAAATTTCATTCCAATTCGTTAAGCCTAACAGGGTTTTCAGGACGAATTTGACCTTGGCGCTAAGGGGGCAACACCCCCTTAGGGGTGACCTACGGTCACCAAAACTCGCCTGTCACTCACCTGCTCGATTGGAAATCGTTAAGCCTAATCTTTGCTCACCCAACACACACACACAAGGGCGTAGCGTTATATTTCACCTTCGCTCTCGGGGGCGACCCCCCTCTATATACATCCTACAGACTTGAAAATTACACGGATTCGTCCTTATCCCATATATACATTATATTCCAAGTTTCAGATCTATAACTCTATTCCTTCATATCGAAAAGGGTGGTCGTGGTCCGGATGCTGCACAACTACAGCGATTAATCGAATGTTAATTATTGTAATTATTTTCTTTCGTCTATATTTTGCAATGTAAAAAGCCAACCAGAACACGTAGAAAGACGATTTAAACATCGATATAGGGGTAATCGATCACGATAAATCGATTGGAACCATCAAAAATGATCTACCGTCTTCTGCGATTATTTAAACCTTTCTAGGAACCAAAAAAAGCCCCTTTGGGGGGCTCCGCCCCCTTTTGGGAGGCTAAACCTTCGAAAACGGTCTTCCAGACCTTAAATTCGGTCTCAACGACCTTGAAAACCTTAACCTTGACACGTCAACCTTGAAAAACCAAATGTTGCAAAATGTTGCTTGCAACATTTTTGCAACATTGCTGGCTGTTGAGCCCGGACTCTCATTTGGTTCCACTCCTTTTTTACTATATATATATATAGTATATATATATATATATAATATATATATTATATAT